>CM053789.1:323401754-323541754 GCA_028749045.1 Cupressus sempervirens
TGAATTCCATTTTTTTGTACATGTATAGAGATCCTGTATGTTTATTTTTGTTTTAGCTTATATGAGATTTGCAACGAAGAATGTGACAATTCCTAATGAATAACTACTTCTACATTAGGAATCTAATTAGCTCTCAATAAGGTGACAATATCGTCACATCTTCCCTGAAATATTATTATAAATCATTCTAAAGCTAAAAAGAAATGTGAAATTGTTATGTCCTTCGAATCTAGAACAAAGTATTCAGCCATATCTACCAGGACATACTTTAAACTAAGTGAATCAGAAGAGATAGGCGAATATATATTTATTTACAGAAAATAGGAACAACTTAGCATTTTTGCTAAAATAGTGGAATATGTGGAATATTCAATTATAGTGCACATCATTAGGCACATAGACTCATTTTGCTTAGCACATCACATGGCTGAAATGGGAACAATTTTAGCGTGTTTTCTTGTGGCAATGGCTGACATTTCTCCCAAACAATGGCTAGATTGTGCATCGTCCTCTGAAAAAAATAGGAATACAAAGCCAAGTGCTCGTGATTGCTCTTTGCACTTTCTCATCCTCCAGTTGAAGCTCTTCCGAATTTAGAAACACTTTCAGTCCCATGGCATCAAGCTTATTATCATATAAAAATGGAGCCTGGTCAGAAAATGATTTGGGAATCTTTACTGGCATGTGGGTTGCCATTATCACTTGACCACTTAGTAGAATAAGTCCCCACCACAATTTAAAACACATTGCTTTTATTAAATAATATTGCTAAACACTTTAGTTTATATCATGTATCTACCCAATTATACTTATCATTGCGGAAATAGCTGGGAACATAAAAATTACCAAACAAAAAACAAAAACCAGATGCCACTCTCTATCGCAGATTTTACTGGCTGAAGAATTCGACAAAATGCCTCACTTATCCCAAATGTGGTAAAAGGAAATTGGAATGGAAATACAAAAGTTAAAAAATAATATTCATATTGAAAGGCCGTACTAAGGTGAGAATGGGATTCGAACGCGACCTCCAACGAAAGGCGTTGGAAGGATTTGGAGTAAATCGACCTCTTAGAAAAAAGAGGCATTGGGGATTCGCCCCTCCAATCAAATGTTTTAAATTGATTGTTGTCTCTTTCATGTGTTTTAAATTGCTCGTTGTCTCTTTCTTGCGGCTTCTGATGAATTATAACGTGGTCTCTTTTTTGTGACTTTCTGGCATCCCATCTATATAAACCTCATCACCTCTTCAAAATTTCCCAAATCAATTTCTGATTTCTTTCACGTGAGAAAGGATCATGGCTACCTATTCCGAATTGGGCAAAAGGAGTACGATGATGTTTGGAATCTCACTGTGGTACGTTTGTTTGTTTCCTCCTAATCTATTCTTCACCTTGGAGAATATTATGTCTATTCTCTTTATTCATTATGAAGAGATAGCTCACCTAACGATCTCTTCCTTTTCAATATTTACGTTCTCCTCTATGTTTCATGATAGATGCTTGCTGTAGGAGAAGCGCACGTACTGAATTTAGCGGTCGACAACTGCACGTGTAGGTCTTGCTTAACTCCAAGCCCACCCCCTCCAAGCCCGAGCCTGCCGCCACCCACCCCAAGCCCACCACCACCAAGCCCGAGCCCACCCCACAAAGCCCACCACCAGCAAGTCCAAGCCGACTGCCACCTAGTCCACCACCACCAAGTCCAAGCCCACCGCCCCCTAGTTCATCACCACCAAGTCCAAGTGTGCCCCCACCTAGCCCAAGCCCTCTACTGCCAAGCGCGAGCCTGCCGCGGCCTAGTCCACCACCTCAAAGTCCAACCCCAGCCCCGCCACCACCTGGTACACCACCACCTAGCCCAACCCCAGCCCCAGCCCCACCACTGCTTAGTCCACCACCACCCAGCCCAACCCCAACCCTAGTACTTACACTTGCACCTCAAACCCTAGAAGAGGTGGAGGTGATGTTTAGTATTGTACAACCCGTGGGCAGTGGAGTCTTGAAGGTTGTGGGAAATGCTTCCATATTAGGCAATAGAAATGTTCATAATGTGCTGAACATACACTAATCGATGGTGATGTTTGGGTTCTCACAGTGGTCTGTATATTAATTTTGTGCAAGAGAGTATTTCTATTGTTTTGGTTTCTCATAACGCTGGACCTGAGCTGACGTAGAACTTTATACTCATCGCCCATTTTCATTTGTTTTTCAGCCATTGACTGGAGGAGAAACATACGAGGTGAGTTTGACTGTCAACGATTGTTATTGTACCGCAGATGATACCTATAATTTCACGGTACCTGTAGAAGAACCCCAGTATATCATGCTACTGAATGGCTTTTTCAATTGTAGCCCTTGCTTAGGCTCAGATTTGGGCAAATCGATGATGTTCACCACCATTCAGTGTTGTTAAGATGTTCTCTAATTTTAAGCATCTTGTCTAAGTAAATGGCTGGGTTCTTTTATGGTTGCTATTATAAATAAGTGCTATAGTTTGCACCTTCCCATGTTATATTCACGTGTACGAGCGGAACCATAATATATGTTATATTTAATTTATCTATGAAGATTAATCTTGTCAAGTTGTCTAGCTAGGTTTATTAATTGTGTATATTATCAAATACAGCAAAACATATTTACATTATTTTTCAAAATAGTTGAGAACAAATAAGCTTTATGTATGATTGAATTATACATTTTTTAACTTCATAGGCATCGTACTATTCTAATCAAAATTAAGTATTTTTAAATACTAGTATATTATTAATAATTTTTTATGGTTAAGATGCACATTTCTTACATTTATAAATTAATACAACTAATTTTGACGTATCCCATTGGCTTGAACAATTGAGGTCCTTTAATGCAAAATATTAATCAACTTTTAAGCAAACTAAATTCTTAAATGTCAATTGATCAAGTAGTGTACGCCCTCTACTCTGCACAAGTGTAAATTTATCTTTCTACTATTAAAACAAAGGTTATATATTCAGGCATGAACATAGTTTTGTGTAGTGAAAAAATATAAATCTATATGAAAATTATATAAATTTGTTCTAACAAAATAATTTTTTTCTTCAAAATTTCTCTAGAAGAAATTAATATCAAGACTTTATTTTGATATAATTGAATGAATTAGATCTATTCTATTTTAAGATATATTTTTTTGGTGTTTTTAATCAGTAAAAGGCCAAAAGCATTTGATTATAGATATAATAAAATGGGTAATACATTGTATTTTACTCCATTCAAATGGTCAATGGTTGGAAAGAAAAGAGAAGAAAACCTCTAGTCTTGCCTAGGACTTTCATCCTATACAAGGTTATATATTAAAAGGGGCATAGCCTAGTTTACATAGAGTCAAGGTGATATATATATATATATATATATATATATATATATATATATATATATATATATATATATATATATATATATAGATATATATAATCGAGAGAGAGAGAGAGATCTATATACATGTAGATATATATGCATACATATACATATACATATACACATATATATACATATACATATATATATACATATATATATATACATAATCATGTGTATATGTATGTATGTACACACACATACACAGATATATATACATACATACATGCACACACACACACACACACACACACACACACACACACATATATATGTACATATATATACACATGTATGTATGAATGTATATATGTGTATCTGTGTGTGTTTCAACATGCTATTTTAGTGTTAATGAACAAAAGTAATACATCATCATTTGATAGAGTTAGATATTACCTGTTCTCCTTCTACTTTCTATCTTAAACTTCAAACTTATAGAAATTGTTAGCAAGGTTAGAAATTTTATTATTATCCTCATAGATTATTATCCTAACCAATTATTGTTCATTATACTTTGATCCTATTTAGAACCCTAGGCTATTTATAGGTTTTTGATACAAGTAGGACTATGAGTAATACAAGAAGATTCTGAATAGGGGATGTTTTAAATATAATTTTAAGGTTAATGTTAATTTTTAAGTAGTAAGAAGCTATGTGGATAAAATCTAATGAAACTTAGGAAAAGTCTGATTAATGATAAAGATTCAAAATAATGACCACGTATGAGACATGAAAGATAGGTGGGAAAGTTACTAATGGGAGAAAGAATATTGCTGAAAGGTTAGTTTTCAGGGATCCAAGATGTGTCAATGTAGTTATGGTCTTCTTTTAAGGGAATGAATAATAAGACATCATTGATCTAAACTTTATTAAGAAAATAATCTTGGTCATTAGAATTACATCAATTAGACTAAACTCTTAATAGATAGTGATGTGCAATTATAACTTCAATCCAAAATATTAATCTTTTAATGCAAAATCATAATGGGTATACTTATGATACTAAAGATTACCAGTATTTCAAGACAACATAGAGAAAAATAGTAAATATCATTTTAACCATATATTTCTAATTCATATAATATTTTAGTAATGTACAATATGTATGGATGGGAGAATTAGTGTACTAAGTTCATTGAGAGGGACAAAATTGATGAGCAGGCTAGATCCTACAAAATATGGTGAACCCCACATATTACAATGGAGAAAGGACAAAAATCCATAAAGGAATATAACCTACATAGAATAGAATCTAGATCCCTATAAGATACTTGAACCGTAGCATAATATAACATGAAGAAAAGAATGAGGCTTTGACAAACATTTGTAATTCCATATGTATCATAAAAAAAAAGGACAAAATAGCATAGTATAGATGTTTTGATCTTGTCTCAGGAAAAAAACTCTTTTCTTTTCTAAAACACTATGATACTATTGTAAAGTCCATCAAATTCCAAATGCTAACTATTGAGGGAGAAAATAAAGACTCTTTGCTCTTGGCTATACCTATTAAAATTTGGCATTGAAAAGTCCAGCTTGCTAAGTCAAAAAATTCACACTAGGCTAAATGTAGTCATCAAATAGGGGAAGATAGATTACCAACCAAGCTGAATTGTGCTCCCTGATAATGTCTCTCCATCTGAGGAGGAAATCTATGTTGGCTTTCATCTTAGGAAAAACCTTGTTAAAAATTATGTAGGTGTTTGATTCAAAAAATAGGGTGCGAGGGGACAATAGTAAAAACTAGACTACTAGAGGAAAATGACAAATACTCAATTGGGAAGGGAATAAAGGTTCTAGTCAATGTCCATAACAAATTTTTCTAAATGTTCAAGCCAAATTCAATCAAAGAGGTTACAGAAAAGGCAGATGATATCCCACACATCCATATAGACAAGAGCTAGGCAGGAGACAAAAAAGCCTACTATATCACTATTTTTACACCAAGTAAAATTGAAGTTAAAAAAAACTCTCATCAATGACCTTAATGATGGTAATCCTATATATGTCATTGATAGGGTTGAGTATCTAACTCCATCACTCTTATTTAATAGAGCCTCTAAACACCATAGTTCACACTTCACATGTATGAAATAGAATGATTGTAGTTTCCATTTTAACAATATTTATTCAGCATTAAGGGGGAGGGTGGAGATTACATTCTTAAATTACAAATAAAATGCTCTAAAATATTGCAAAATGTGACATCAACATTAGGAATATCATCATTAATCATCATGGAGTACTGGATACCTTGTTAAAATAAGAATCGATAGCCTTTAAATCATATTAGTTGTAATTATTAAGTGAAAATAAAGATTAAAATGAAGAGAGGAAAAAAGTAATGTCTAAGTGTAAATAAAGATTAAAAATGAAGAATTTAGGGGAAAGGGTGGATGAAAAATATATAATCTAAAAAGTAAGGGTATGGTATTAGGGAATAATAGTGGAGTCTAAACCCATCACTCCCTTATTAGGCAAGAAATCTCCTTCAAAGTTTCCTTGTTGGAAACTATGTTGGAATATAATTTCATAAAATGAGTTCAATAAGGGAAACTTATCATTTCTAGTTTAGAATTACTCTGACAAGTTCAGGTGGATCTTTTCATTAATGCATTGATAATGATTTGTGAGTCTCCTTCTACAATGAGCTTTCTAATGTTTTGGTCTTTTCTTATCTTTAATCCTTATTTAAGAGCTTCTAGTTTTTCTATATTATTATTTTCTTTACTGATGAGTTCTGATCCTTTTATTATCTAGTTTTTGTTATCCACATGTAGGATGCATCATATTCCTACTATTCCCAAATTTTCTTTTCATATTCCATCAAAATTTAGTTTTCGCATCCTATTCATGGGGGTTCCCATTTACAATTCTTGCATTCTTAGTTATTTTTCTTATAATATATTGGTGGGGAGTTGATTAAGTTAGTCCATTTTTTCTTCATTTCCATGTCCCAATCCAAAAAAGATCCTTCTTCTTATGCTACTTTTCATAGATAGTTATTCATAACTTCTTGTATACTTGCTTCCACTTTGTTTAGGAAGGAGGGTATACCAATTTTAAGATTTTTAAGATTATTATTTTTCTTTCCTTCCATATTTCCCATAATAGGATGTACAGAGTAATATTCCACATTTTACTATAAACGCTACATTTACTGAAGGTGGGTCAACATCTTCGATGGAGATCCAGGTTTTTGTGCAGTGGAGTAGACCAGTTAAGTTTGTGTTTCAATGAATCCCAATATTTTAGAGAATACAAACATTGATAGAGTAAACATGGGGCATCTTATGAGTTGAATTTGTAGAGGTAAGATCTAGATGGCCCTTCAAAACCTAATATAGTAAATTTATTAGCAATGAGGATCCTATTTTGTACGATTGCCCATAAAAACATTCTTGCTTTTGGTAGATAGGCTTGGTCCCAACATAGATTGAGGGGAATTTAGGTGTCTTTTGCAATGTGGGAGAGACTTAAATCTCACAACCTAGCTTAACTTTATTCCACCCATCCATAGAAGGATCCCAAATTAATTTGTCAAGTCTAACCTTACAACATGTAGACCTATGATTTATAAAGTTTGAGAACTTTTCTATTCAGAAGGAGATAAACTTTTGTCTGTAAAGGATCTTCACTCTGATATTATTTCTCCATTAGAGATTTTAGTAGTATTATAATTGGCTACTTTTATTCTATGAAGTTGAGATACAATATTTATAATAATAGGTGATAGATGATTGCTATCTATGGAGGGAAGGCCATCCCATGAGTCTTCCTAGAATAGAGCCTCTTCTCATTCTAATATCCTAAGTTAAATTATTGCAGATTAGTGGTTGACAACTTAACATGAAGTTCCATGTGTTGGATACACAAGGGGATCATTGACTCAAAAAAGTATGGATTTTATGCTCCTAAATATTTGTATTTGATGGATTGTTGACTTCATTAGGACACAATATAGAATGTAATCTCAACTCTGTTGGACCTCATCCTCAATATAGAGTCTATATGACCTAGATCTTTGTCTTCTACTATAAGAGTCTTTATGTAAATAATACTTTGTTGACATTATGAAAAACACACTCATGAATGTAACATGTCAATCCTGCTAACAAAATATATAATTCTTAGGATAATCCACCAAATGAATACTATCTGAATTCATGCTAACAATACTAAGTGGACTTAATAGGTCTATAAAATCCAATATGGTAAACCAATTAGTTATGTGTGTATGTCCTTTAAATTAGGCCACTCTTTAGTCTGGAATGAGGAGTGATAAGCTCCACATGATCTTTTGTTAGAATCCTCTAACAACGTCATGCAAACATTGCATTATTATGCTTTAACAAGGTTGGCTCTTAGTAGAGATCAATTTGAAAGAGTGAAATCTTTTGGCATTCTAGTCCTAAGTGGTTTTTTCCTTAATAAAGTTTTCACATTAAAATATTGATGTCAAATTTATGAATTTTATTTATGTTGCAAGGATTTTTATGTTAGAAATTTGTTCAATTCTCCCCTTGGGATTCATGACAAGGGCCTAACTATCTTTTGTGTATTATAAGTTGAATTGTTGTATCAGGCATTGATAGATTGGTGTTTTGGTGCAATGGAAAACCCACTCTTAAAAATATTATTAGAGCTTGGTCATAGTTTCAAAACTTTAGACCCTCAAGTAACATTGACAGGGAGATTGTTAGAAATTTCTTTAGCACTCCCATCAAGATTCATGAAAAGTGCTTTATTGTCTCTTATGTATTATAAGTTGAGTGGTTGTAGCAGGCATTGATATATTGTTCTTTTGGTGCAAAAAAACCCCACTCTAACATTTTACATAATTTATAGTCTACTGCAACTCAGTAATAACTAAGTTTATGGTCAATGATAACTAAGTAGTTTTACTGATAGTTGGTAATGAAAATAATATTTCTGAATAAGTTGAATCAAAAAGTTAAATGATAAGTTAAATGACTACACCAAGTGATTGTTATTAAAGTTTATGATGTTTTATAGGTGTTCAAATATTTATAAGGGACTATATGATAAATTGACAGAACTGATTCAATTCAAATTTATCTACCATCAAGTACTTTTATTTTGACACTTTTAACTTGTATATGGTCATGTACTTTTAATTTTCTATCACAGAATATGAACTCAAATTTAATCAAGTTAACATAATAACGAATAACTCAGGTATTTTAGAGGTAAAATCAATAAAAATAACCTCCAAATGAATAGGATAAAAATGTTCAATGGTTTGGAGAAATAAATGCAAAAATTAGTATTGAAATAAACTCATTGTGTTATGATATAAAATGTAGAGAATTATCTAAATGTTATATAGTTTTGTAATGTAGATCTTGATATTCATTACTAGAAGAATCATGATATTTGTGATACATGTAGAAATGAAGGGTTATAAGATATTGACTATGTTTCTTTTTGTGTTTAGGTATATCAATCACCTTAGTAGGAAGAATCTCAGGTAAAGTTATTCCTTGTTTAATAATAAGAGGAGAGGATATGTTGGATAATGTGTCACTACGGGTCCATTTGGATTGTGGATTTGACTAGGAATTAGAATTTGGAATTCTAAAAAAAATTCAATCCACTATTTGGGCATGCAAAAAAAGAATAAGAATTTTGTAGAAATGGGATTCGGTATCCTCATTTATACCCCATTTCAAGGATTTGGTCTTCTGTCCAAATATTTGGAATTGATGATATACCCATTTTAATTCCAATTTGGAAGAAAATGAGCATTTAAAAATTATTGAAATGAATAGTTTTTTGGTGTCCACCATAACCCTATTTGGTTTGGCACTTGAAAATATATTGTCATTGCTCCATTGTCGTTCAGTTTCTGCACTGTTTTCTCTACTACAGGTATGTGTATCTTATTTTTTATGCTTTGTAGCTCAGGAGGGTTCCTTCTCTATGGTTTTTTATGCTTTGCAACTCTATTTTCTTTAGGTTGCAGAGGTGAGGCCACAAGTTTTCTAAAGCTATTTTTCTCCTTCCATTTAATATTGCTTGCATTTGGTGGGTGCCATTTTCCTTAGGGCTTTCTGTCATTCTATCATTTTTTGCTTCCGTTTAACATTGCTTTGGTTTTTTTTTCTTCTATTTGATGGTTGTCATTTAAATATGGTTCAAATGTCTCAAATTTGCCCCCTCTTAAATTTATAGTTTGATCGATGTTGTTTATTCTACTTTTGTATCAAGCCATGTTAAATCTTGTTGCAAGTCAAGTTTAAGAAGCTAGTTAGGATTTTTGAGTGTTATTTGAGGCCAATAATACGGCCATGTGATGTATTTACATATTTACTATGTAATTTTTTTATTTTGTGGATACTTGTAAACAAACAATGAGAAGTGGTTTGTTGATTTTTTGCATTTACTTGCACATTTGAGTTATGTTCTGTATGTGTTTTGGGTTAGGAGAATTATGCATATCAAATTTTAAGTCAAATATTTGAATGATTTACATGTGTGGTTTGAGAAGGGTTTTAAATTTTTAACCCCTACATCAGAATTATTAGAACATATAACCTTAAGAAAGTCTACCACATTATAACCTTAATCTCCTAAACTGATAAAGACAAAATAGCTACTTATTGACTACTAGCCATGATATCTTTTTCTAGGGAAGAGATTGAGACATGGGGAGTAGGGCGAGTTTTCTCTGAGATGATGATTTCTAGGGATGAGCTAAATAATGCTTTCAAATAACTACAAAGTTCTAGATGTTCACTCCTCCAAGGGCTGCATGACAAAAATTTTACATAAAAAAATCAAAAAAAGTATAATCAAATATAGGGGGAAATTTTTCTAAGAAAATAAAGAACAATATCAACAAAATAAGCTTGGCAATGGAGTGACAAATATATATATATGTAGGAGGAATGCTTGCACCTGGAACTAATCTTCCTACATCAAATCATGCAATAGAATAATAATTTCTTCAATAGATGAAGGCTCAAATTTCTAGAATATTATACAAAGAACTTTCACATTTCCAAATCAGTCTTAAAACTTGCTTTGGGAAGTCACATTGAATAGATGAGGGCTTGGATGTTGGGGAACAAAACATACTAATTTAAAGTCATCCAAAGTTCTAATTTTTACCTAGTGAATCACTATCCCAAATGCATATCTAGATGTTTATTATCAGTACTATAGCACTAATCATGTTACTATTCACATAACTATTTATGTAATCTTGCCAATTAGATTTTCAAATACATTTTCCTCCATCATGTCATTTGTACCAATATCATTACAATCTATTCCCAAGTGAGGGTTTTTTTTTGCAAGAAAATAATCATGCATATAGATGCAGATTATTGACATCATCATACAAATCAATATTTCATTCAATTCAATCTTTCCAATTAAATGATTTATGATAACAAGTGAATTCCCAAATGCAAGTTGTTGCATTTACATAACTCCAAACCATTAATTTCACCTCTATAGCCATAGTAGTCAAATTAAAAATGAAATATAGCCATTACCTTGGTTCGTTGAGCTTTACTTGATTTCAAGGTATCAATAGGTTGCAATCCACTATTTTCTACAAGAGCCATTGTACAACATCAAGGTCATTTGCAAATGACCAAACTGCATACTGTGTTGGATAATATGTCATTAATCTTTAGGTAGCTGAAACACATATGGAAGCAATGTGAGATATGGATATTGTTCTCTCTACTCATTTGATGTTTTTTTTTATGTCATCCACTTATTCTAGCTATTTAAAAATTGAATATATGGGTTGGACATTGGTCATGTCAATCAACATTTTTTTGTGCTTGAAAATGGTAGTGTGTCTTTGGCAAGCTTCAAGGTTGTAAGCTATAAATTGTCAAGATACATTTCTTTTGATGCAGAGTTTGGTTCTCAAAGTGCTACCTAATCCCATTTGAGATCATTTTTTTGATGCTAGTGACTAATACTCTTTTGATGTAAATTTTTGTGATTACTTGTGAGTTTTGTTCAGTTCATTGAGTCTACTAACCAGGGTCTAATCTATTGGAAATATTCTTAACTAGCTTAAATTACTAAGATGGGAGGGGTGAATTAGTAACTTCTAAAACTTCTATAATTTCAACTCTTAATCTAATAGTCCAATTACAATTTAATTCTTCCCATATAATCTAATCTAATTGCATGCATTAGAAACTAAAAACATGAGAGCATTCATAAGTCTTTGACATAAAGATCTGGAGACCCAGAAACCTTCCAAATAGAAAGTAAAAGTTAGGTGGGGATGATACCCACAAGCTCTAGTACTACACCATAAAGTTGTCTTGTTAAGGCTTACATTGATCACTTCTAATGATCTACCCTATTAAGAGAAAATAAGGACTGCTAGGTCCACCTTGTGAAAGGATTTACAAACATACAATGAAGTATGCACTCGGTAAAGAGATTTTGCAATAGACTATTAGGTCTACCTTGTTAAAGAATTTGACTGATCCACCTATTAGGATGAAGCAGTAGCTGATCTCTAATCTACAACTTGGTTTTCTAAATGAGATTACATTATGTACTAATCACCTTGTTGTGATAGATATGTCTTTGCTGCTCCTTATACTGTAGAAGCCTTTGTAATTTTCTCTTTCTATTCTTTTCTTAAGATTACATATGCATCATTACTATTCACATAATTAGATGTGATACAATCCACTAAATATATACCAATCCAATTATACAAATTATAAAGTTGACCACAATGCAAGTTTACACAAATATTACAAAGTCAACTCAAGTATAGGCACTCGAGCTTTGAAGACTAACTTGGTGAATTTTTGATACTCAGCATCAACTATCAATGCTTGACATCATCATGCACTCAGTAGATGTAGAATCTCAATCCATACTGATCACTTCTAAGTAGTCTTGAACTTGGTCTACATTGGTGACTCGATAGATATTGTGAAACTCGTCATATAAACTGAATCAATTGTTTACCTCTGCATATCTCAATAAACACTATCATGTCGAGCTTAGTATAAAATGAGTCATTTGGTTAACACTAAGTAGCTTGGTTAAAACTAGACTCACATAACATAAACTGTGAACTTGGTAAACACTACACAACTCAATTTGCACTGGTAAACTTAGCATACATTGAGATGCTCTGTTTACCCTGTTGATCTTTAATATAATTGTAACTACTTGGTAAGCACTGAAATTTTTCCAAAGGACTCGATAGCAACTATAGAACTCAGTGATAATTAAAATACTTGGAAAACATTGTTAACTATACAATAAGCTGTAGCTATTTACAATCTAAATAAGTGTATGTCACTAATAAAAAACTTGTCTAATAATTCAACAATCTCTCTCTTTGGCATTAGTGACAAAAACACTTATCATCCAAAACTAAATTCAAAAAGTTTCTTGAACACCTTTTATCCATCACCTTGTGATACTAGCTTAGTAGAGTATATTGTTTTTGAGATTTTTCAAATTTGATTTTGTAAAATATATATATATATATATATATATATATATATATATATATATATATATATATATATATATATATATATATATATATATATATATATATATATATGTACATGGTAAGGTTCTTTCATACAATATAGTGCATACATATTTTTTCTATATACAACATATAATTTATATAGATATCTTTCTCCCCCATTCATTTTACAATGTATTACATTTTCTACCCCATAACTTTTTGCATCTTTGTTCATCTATCTCCCCCTATACATCTTTCTCGTATCTTCTTATTCATAGTATATATTCCCCTATACATATATCTTTCTCCCCCTTTTGATATTAATGCCAAATATTTATTCTATTTATTTACATAGTAATGCAAAAATGAGAAAGAAATTCTAAGTGTACCTTGAGTATGATAGCCAAAGTTTTATCCCAGTCATCTTGCAGGACCCTAAGTGCGATCTGCACTTTTGCTGACAACTACATCATGTAATCTACTATGGAGAAGTTATTTTCATGGATGAGAGTTTTAGAATTTGTAATATGTTTCTACAGTGCATCCATGTTGGAAATAATCATGTTCTGTATATCTACCATTGTAGATTTGATCCTTGTTTCTTTTGTAAGTAGTTCTGCTTGCATATCTGTCAAAAACCTTATCTTCTTGAATTGTGCATGACTTCAACTAGGGTCAAGTTGCAACTTCTAAGTGCTTAACTTGAGATCTTCATCTATTTTGGACAATTTTTCCTTTATTTCCGTTGTAAAATTAGAAACATCACATAGCTTACCAAAAAGTGATGATACATTTGTACAGGATGTTTCCAAAGAACTCAAAATTGTAGAAATTTTTGCTTGATAGATAACCATTTGTTGAGAAATGTGCTCAGACACTTTATTATCAAACTTCTTTTCTACCTTCTGGACTAGCTTATCCTACCCATCAATATCTTCATTCAACTTTTGAACTGCCTTTGCTAGCTAACCCAAAATTGGTTATGATGAATCAACCTCAATTCTTATGGCCTCTACCAAAATGTTCTTTGCATCCTTAATAATTTTAAATTCCTTATCTCTTTCCTCTCTTAATCTTTGTTGTTTGGCTTTCTTCTAGATGAGTTCACAAAATGACTACATTTGGTCTAGAGTAAGCTTGGAAATGTCCCAATTTGGAATTACAATTTCCTCATCTAGGTCTATTTCTTCCTCCATCTCTTTTCCTTCACCCAAAAATTTTGTGCTTGGTTGAACCTTGGTCTCAACTATCCTTTCTCATATTGCTTGTGTTCCCAAAATAGAAATAATTGTAGACATACTAGGACTAGTTATAAAAACTAATACTAAACTTATTAAAGGAATATTAACAAAAATACCTAAAGAATCCAAAATTGATGTTTTTAAAACTATTGTGCTCAAAACTATTGTAGCCAACTTGGTTGAGGAGGGAAGATTCTGGAGCTTAGTAGATGAAGTTGAGGTCAATTCAGTCAATGATTTGTTAAGCTAAATAGGAGTAAAGAGTTATTAGACATTTGAGTTGTTACTAGTGGTCACAATTAGTTCTGTTGAGGCTATCTCCGAGCTTGATGTTGTCACTATTTTGCTTGGAAAGTGAGGAAGTGAGGAAGTGAGGCAATGACTATTGTAGCTATCTTAACTAGATCAATTTCCTCATCATCTTGTATTGCTTCCTTGGCAGCGTCTTGTTCTTATTCCTCTTCATCATCAATGTTATCAAAATGAGTTGCTTCTTTAACATTTTCCTCTTTATCATCATCATCATCATCATCTTTTACATCAATAGGAAAATCACCTAGTTTATGTAAAATATATATATTTTTGCAAGTGTTAGTTGCATTCCTTACAACATGTTCAATATCTTTCATCAAAATCAGACAAGTGTTGAATCTCAAAGACAATTTTTCTTTATTTTTCTTTAGTGACTCTTTTACCTATGCATTCGATATGCTTGGTATAAGCTACCTCAGAGTTTTCCCATAGATTTCTTTGATAGTGTGCATGGAAATTTCCCATCTTGGCTTGAATTTCTCCAATGCAACATTAGGTGTCTGAGAAGCAAGCTGGTCTAGTGAGTATTCCCATTTACCCATTTTGTCCATCACTAAATCTTTTATGTGCTTCTACTCTTCAGCTATTCTAATTTCATACTTTAATCCCTTAAAGTTTGTTATACTAGCTCCAACTTCCAAATCTTTCAATCTATCTTGGAAGGTGATTGGAGGTTTTCTAAATATAATGTCTCCTCCTTCCTTGTCATTTTTCTTCCCAAAGGATCTTCTTGTAAATAGTGCAGTGGATGGGTTTGGTGGCTTGGTGATAATTAACTTATCCTTCTTCCTTAATGGTTCTTCATCCTAATATTTTTCCTCATCCTCTGCTTCCTCATCCTCTACTTCCTCATCCTTGCCTTTTCATTTGGTCAAAAAAAGGGTAGAACTTGTTTTCGATTTAGCAATTCTTTCCTTTCCTTTGTTAATTTCCTAAGGGAGCCTTATTTTTGGTTCTATCCTGGCTTTTTGTTCCTCATAGGTGCCAAAATATACAACCTTAAAATCAACTAGTTCATTAACAAGTTCCTTAATGATGTCTTTCGTTTCATCAATATTGACCTCATATCCAAGAGGTTTCATCCATGCTATTCTAGGCCTAACTACCTAAATGTATACTTTGTCACTATCTACCATAAAATACAAATCATCCTTATAATCTTCAACAAGTTTCTTGGGGATTTGATATCTATTGTTTGCTTTCTCTTTGGAAACATCAAAATAGTTGTCCCTAATATTATCATAGTTCTCAAGCATCTCAACAATATACTCATTGATCTGATAAAGTATAGACACATCTTTCTCCCAAACAATAGTGTCTTTTGAAGGGAGAAATTTCTAAACATAAAAGAATAAACAGGTTAATAGGGATCCAAACTTGCACATGTTATTCTTTGATGTCCTAATGCTTTCCATATTCTTGTTGAATTGTGTTAATAGTATCTTGGCAAGGTTGAAAGATAGATTGTTCTTCACTACCTTGTATGCAAGGTCAACTACTTTGCATGACACATTGTTTAACCTACTCAAGATATAAATCTTTTGTGCAATGATATGGATTCCAAATTTCAACTCCATGTTTGTGACACTTGTAATCTTCATTCCTCTACCATCCCATTTTGCTAGGGTTTTCTTTTCTAGTTCAACCCAACCTAGGGTTTTTGTCATTTTAACTTTGGCTAACATTGGGAGACCATTGATTCAATGAATCATCTTCTTTGTTATCAATACTAGTTGTTCCAACCACAATTGCCCATTATGCACCCAATTAAAGATAAACCTAATCCATTTTACTTGAAATTCACGAGACATGTGAGGAATGTGAGTTCGCCCTTTAATTTCTAGGTGTTGGTGCTTGGGTTTCAAAACTTCATTCACACATAGTTTATCTAGGGCATCGTCCATTTCTAAAGTGTCAATCTCTTGAATAACACATCTAAAGTGAGTGTGAATATCATTGATCAAAAGTATCTTTGGAGGGATTTGTGACTATGCTCCATTTGGATCGAGCATTTTGACAATTGTAGGAGTGAGCTTGAAGTCTAGTGCCATCCATTCCACTCCACAAACCAACATATCTAATCCTCACTTTTCCTTTTTGTGGCTAGATGACATCTTCACTTGGTAGGGTTTGAGAGAATTCCAAATATTTCACTAACAATTTTCTCAAATTTCTTGGATGCTTTGAAGATTGCACTTTGCAATAACTCTTGAGAATTTTACAATAAGAGTGACTTTGATTTCATGGCTTTTATCAAAAATTTTCCATAAATGCTTCAGTATGAAAGGTAGATCGATTAACATCATGTTGACAATATATCATCCACTATTTTGCATTGAACACTCAACAACGTCTTCATGACTTGGTAACCATATGCATCTTCATTACTCCCAAACTCACTCAATAAAGTCTATGACCCAACCTCACTCAATGGAGAAGGTTACCACACCAGTACCCTCTTACTTGGGGATCCCTTTGTATCCTAAATATAGATTTGGATCATTTTTTTCTTTCAATTTGGAATTGTTTTGAATGTTTTGTTTGGTAGTATAGTCCTATTTTCTCCTTTGAGAACTTAAATATGAATGGTGGCGTCACTCAATTCTTGAGTTACTTAATCACCATTGCTTGGACTTGTATTCTTAGTAGACTATAGAACCCATTGGTATCTTACATGTTTTCAGATGTTATTAACTTTTGCCTTCTTTTCATCTTCAATTCTTCTAGTATTCATGTAGTTCTTGGCAAGATGACCAAGTTCTATACAAATGAAACATCTTTTAGTAGTATCTTTATTTCTCAAATGATTCTTTACACAATTCATTCCAATGTGTCCAAATTCTCCACACTAATGACATTTGCACTAGGTGTTGTAGTCCCAACCAAATATGGCTTTCGCAATCTACTCTGCTAGATTCAATATCATGGTTTTGCATTCTGATGACTTGCGTCCATGTTTCTTACATTTGTGACATTTGCCTTCAAATCTTGGTTTTTGTTTGCATTCATTAGCCTTATGACCATACTAACTTCAATTGTAGCATTTTCCATTGAATTTTTCTTTTTCATTGGTCCAAAATTTGTTTGAAGTATGACCTATCTTACCATAGTGATTGCAAGTAGGTCTTTGATTCTTTTGAGCTCTTTCTTGGATGATTCTCCTTCTTATGCATATCCAATTCCTGCTTTTCCTTTTTGTCTATATAGATTTTTCTCATTCAATTGGTTCATATCTACTTGGGACTTCATCATTCTTTCATTGATTTTCCATTTAGATTTTAGATCATTTTGTAATCTTTCATTGATTTTCCTTTCATAGTTTAGATCATTTCATAATCTTTCATTTTAAGATCTTAGGCTCATGATTTCTTCATTTACATTAGAGAGTTGATCAATAAGGTCTGCATGCTAAAGGGATTGGTTCTAGATTTCATTATTCTTTCCATCTAACTATTCTTTTATCTTGATCTTCTACTTCATGACTTCACATAGCCTTACTAACTAAATTTCTTGTTCTCTTCTTAGTTTTCTTACTTCTTCTTGTAGGGAACCATTCTTTTCTAGGAGTTCTTTGATTGCTTCATTGGCTTCATCTTGATTACTTTATTGAAGATCTTCAACCTTTTCTTCAATGTTGAGATGACCATTCATTTGAATTGCCAGTTGTTTTCTTCTTTTCAAGGATTGAGAGAGTTTCTCTTATGCTTTCTTGAGTTGGGCTATAGTCGTTTCCAAATCTAGCTTCTCATTGTCAATAGCTTTGTCAAGTCTAAATATCTCCATGGCCTTGATCTTTGCTCAAGTTGTTAAAATTTCTCCTAAGAACTACAAATCTCTAATACCAATTGTTGGAAATATTCTTAACTAGGCTAAGTTACTAAGAGGGAAGGGGTGAATCAATAACTTCTAAAACTTCTATAATTTTAACTCTTAATCCAACAATCCAATTAGCATTTAATTCTTCAAATATAATCTGATTTGATTGCATGCATAAGAAACTAAAAACATGAGAGCATTCATAACACTTTGACACAAAGATTTGGTGCCCCAGAAACCTTCAAAATAGAAAGAAAAAGTGGGTAGAGGATAATACCCACAAGCTTTAGCACTACAACATAAAGTTGGCTTGTTAAGGCTTACATTGATCACTTCTAATGATCTACCCTATTAGGAGCAAATAACGACTGCTAGGTCCACCATGTGAAAGGATTTACAAACATACAATGAAGTATGCACTCAATAAAGAGATTTTGCAAAAGATTGTTAGGTCTACCTTGTGAAAGGATTTGACTAATCCACCTATTAGGATGAAGTAGTAGCTAATCTTTTCTCTGCAACTTGGTTTGCTAAATAAGATTCTTTTATGTACTAATCACCTTGTTGTGATAGATATGTATTTGATGCTCCTTATACTATTGTATCCTTTATAATTTTCTCTTTCTATTATTTTCCTAAGATTACATATGCATCATTACTATTCACATTGGATGTGATACAATACACTACATATATACCAATCCAATTATACAAATTACAAAGTTAGCCACAATACAAGTTTACACAAATATTACAAAGTTGACTCAAATGTAGACACTCGGGCTCTAAAGACTAACTCGGTGAAGTTTTGATACTCAGTATCCACTATCAACACTAAGCATCATTATGCACTCAGTAAACATATAAGCTTGATCCATATTGATCACTTCCAAGTAGGCTTGAGCTAAGTCTGCACTAGTGACTCAATAGATATTGTGAAACTCATCATATAAACTGAATCACATGTTTACCTTTGCATAGCTCAGTAAACACTATCAGCTTGAGCTCAGTATAAATTGAGTCACTTGGTTAACATTGAGTAGCTTGGTTAACTTTGGACTTGCATCACATAAACTAAGAACTTGGTAAACATTGCACAAATTAGTTTGCACTAGTAAACTTGGCATACAGTGAGATGCTCGATTTACACTACTGATCTTCACTATAACTGTAACTACTGGATAAGCACTAGAATTTATCCAAAGCACTTAGTAGTAGTTGTAGAACTCGATGACTACTAAAATGCTTGGAAAAATCTATTAACTATACAATAAGCTCAGTAGCTATTTACAATTTGAATAAGTGTATGTCACTAATAACAAACTTGATTGATATGTCAACTTTAATCATCAAACTTTTTTCTCCTTATCCTTCCTAGTCATCTGAGCTTGAAATGGTAATTATTTACTCAATATATCGAATTTAATATCTAATACCTTCTATGTGTGCTCTAATTTATTTTGAGATTCCTCTATAGATTTAGAGAATGAAAAAGTTGATACATTCATATAACTTTTATTGTCCATTGCACCTTTAGTCAAACTTGTAATATATCAATCAAAAACTATTAACTATACAATAATCTTAGTAGCTATTTACAATTTGAATAAGTGTATGTCACTAATAAAAAACTTGATTGATATGTCAACTTTAATCATCAAACTTTTTTCTCCTTATCTTTCCTAGCAATCTAAGTTTGAAATGATAATTATTTATTCAATATATAAAATTTAATATATAATACCTTATATGTGTGCTCTAATTTATTTTGAGATTCCTCTATAGATTTAGAGAATGAAAAATCTTATACATTCATATAACTTGTATGGTCCATTGCACCTTTAGTCAAACTTGTAATATATCAATGAAATAATGTTTCCAAAGGAGGAGTAGAGATGCTTTTACTTTCCTTTCCTTTATCATTTGACTTAGTATGAGTCTAAAGTACCTCAATTTGTCTTTTATGACTAACCTATTCTTTCCTTTGTTCTACCTTAGGCCTCTTCACTATTGTGTCCTTCTATCAATCTTTGTATCTTTATTCTATCATTTATTTATGACCACTATCTACCCTCTATTCTATTAAAAAAAAATTTATGGTGTCAGGTGCTAATAGTGTTGATCGTTCTTGTAATGTAGATGCTAATATCTATAAAGTAACATTTGGATCCTTACATTTTTGAATGGATTGAGTCCCTTTTCCTTATTTATTAGTTACCTCTATCACTTACACATCCATGTGATAGGTATCATTTGGATCTCTCAATTTTCTACCCCAACTTCCATGTGCTACCTTGTAGTTGTGACATATAGATATGCATAGGTTCATTATTTCATAGGTGATATGCAACTTTCTTAGCCTTGCACTTAGCAAGTTAAAACCATTATACAGATTTCTCTATTAACAACAAGGAAATTATTGTAGAATTTGTGCTCAATTTAATATCATACATTTCCAAAGCATGTTGAAATCAATTGGAATCGGTTGGGGGGTTTGAGAGGAATATTTTGAAATCCATTTCTAATTATATTCATCATTGAATTCTAATGTTAACTCTCACAAAGTTGTTGATCATAAGATTTTTTTATTTTACAAATTCTATGGATCTAGTGAACATGTCTCTACATTGTTTTAGGTTGCTAATGTAACTAATGAAAGATAAACACATTCTAGGACACATTTCTAAGAATAGAAGAGTTATTTGTGCTCTTGTTTTTGGTCTTGCAGCCTTTTTTGCATCTATAGAAGTGACCACACAAGAAGGTAGAAGAGCAATATGTAAGCACAAAAGAGGTGAGATTCACTTTTATAAGAATATTATCTATTTGAATGAAATTGACTGTCATGATCAAACTCAAATGATTGAAAAAACCTTCTTTTATCTAGCTAATATTCTTAGGCAAAAAGGAACCACCAAAAGTGCACTGAACTTAACACTAGAAGAGCAATTGGTTCAATATTTCTCCATACTCTTGACCATGATCTGAGGAATCATAAGATTTCTCATAACTTTGGTCACTCAAGAGACACAATAATATTATATTTCCATAGGGTTTTGATAGCAATCTTGGCACTCCATACCAATTATCTCTTACCATCTAGTCCAAACACTCCTCAAGAAATTAGTGTGAAGGATAGTTTTGATCCATACTTCAAGATACATATACTATTGGTATACTTTTGTTTCCTTGACTATAAATTTTTTAAGTATGTCCCTTTGATTATAAGTTTCCTTACTATATGGTTGTGTTTGAGAAATTGATGGAACTCATATTCTCGTCATAGTTGATGTTGAGACGCAAGCTCCATATCATGATAGAAAAGGAAACTTGTCTCAAAATGTTATGGGTGTGTCTTCATTTGATTATAAGTTTCAATGCATCCTTGTTGGATGTGAAGGGTTAGTTGTAGATAGTCATGCCCTAGCTTTAGCCCTATCAAGATCTGATTAGTTGGTAGTTCCCCTTGGTATGTCAAGTATTTTTATATACCACTACATATGACAATTGTTAAAAAAATTTATTAATCAATTTTTATTTTATGTAGGAAAATATTATTTGTTTGATGTTGGATATCCCAATGTACTTGGATTTTTCACACCTTATCACTACAACATTACCACCTAAAAGAGTTCTCAAGGGAAAACCCAATAAACAACCCTCAAGAGTTGTTTAACCACCACCACTCATTGCTTAGGAATGCAATTGAACATACATTTGGCATTTTGAAGTAGCAGTTTCCTATCCTAAGACATGTGACATCATATCAAATTATGACCCAAATTAAGATTGTTTTGGCATGTTGGATACTACACAACTTCATTACCATAGAAGATGGTGTTCCTTCTAAAGTTGACATTGAAGAGGAAGATGATGGTGAGGGGATAAATGTAACAATACTTGAGACATATGGGATGACTCGGCATGATAGAGATGATTGGGAAAATTTTAGAGATGATATAGCCGAAAGGATGTGGGATGGTTACAGAACTTGATCATAATATGCCATGTTTGTACTTAATGCCAGATGGAAATTTTGAATATATTGTACTTAATTCCATATGGAAAGCTCTACTTTTTTTTAATGCTACATAATACTATGTTGGTCTACAATAGTAGTCTAAAATCTTCATGAAGAAAGTTATGATTTTTTCTCCCTTTACCATCTTGATTTGATGCAATTGTTTCTTTAATGCAAGTGACCTTCTTTTGTGTTTGATCTTAAACATTACTTCCATCTTTTTGAACATATTCCTGCCTAAATACATCTTGGAAGTGATAGAAACAAGGTTCTCTTAGAATCTCTCTTATTATGATATGGTTATTTATTGCTTATTGATGCTGCTATGAAGTTATATTGATGATTCTATGAAGCTATATAGTTTATTAAGTAAATTCCCCTTTGGTTTGGGAGATAATCTTACTAAAATATGAGTAACTAAACTCTCATTCATAATGACAAGTATGATACCTGAAATACTTAGAAACATGAAATACTATAAGCACATAAGAAGGTGAAGGAGAGAGTATTAGATGTTTGACTACTCTTCTACTTTTTGGACTGGGACTATCATTTTTGGACTATGAAATATTTGGAAGACAATTAGGGGAAATATAATTTTCACATTGTAGAAGACACACATATAATATTTACCTTAACAATGTAATGACCTTCTTTTTCACTAAAAGTAGAGTTATATAATTCCTTTTCTAGATTTCCTTTCTCTTATATACCTTCTTGCAAAGTGGATAGTCTTTGTGAAGGTTGGGCTTCTAGAAAAAGAAATATCTTAGAGTAGACATATAAAATAATGTTTAATTTTTTATCCAGATCCATATCTATTAGATGTGGACTTCTCTATTCAATCTAACTTGGTTGCTGAGTGAGTTTTGATAGAAAGTTTTTAGTTTACAAAATTATAAGTGAGAGATTGATGAATGTAAAAATTAGGATCTTTATATGGTTCAAAGGGAACCTTCTATCACTATAAGCCAAGACAGTGTTCAAGAGCATAGGAGACCATAAGTGATGATTTCATATAGTTTTCCATATTAGACAAACAATGGTTACAAATTTTGTCTTATGTACTTCCAGATAGATCGTGTGATGAAACTTGTTTATTGTGACTTATTGAAGTTATAATAATGTACAAAGCTCATTTGAAAAGCTCTTGGCCCATGGTTTTACTTTTATAAATATAATTATTTAAATAGAGAGTCACAGGATAATATATAAAATTTTCATGGAGTTACAAGCATGCTTTTAGTTATTAAACTCATGTCAAATTTTTTATAGGGAGAAAATGGAGGATTGTTTGATGGGCATAGCAGGGGAAGTTCAGAACATGAATTGGTGGGTGTGTAGAAAAAGAAATTTTTTTGTAGATTATGAGAAAGATAATGCATTATTTGCTATTGTGTCCTTCATTGATTTGTTTGCTACTTCTTGTATTCATTTTGGCCTTTTCCACTATTTTTTTGTTTATATCTTGCACATTTGCATTTGAAATCGTCTTTTTATCCCATTTTCACAAAAGCTTTCTTTATTCTGCCTTTCATTGATCATTCAAACTACCCTATCATAACTTAAAATATTTTCATTGCATATGGCTCTATTTTTCTTGTCAAGCCATGATAATCATATATTTCTTCTCTTATTAGACCCTGATACTGATTTATTTTTCATTGTCTTCTATGAACCTTGAGGCAAAACATGATTAGGCTTGGCAAAACAACTATCTTCTAATCGAATATAATACTTCTCACCTTTGTATCGTGCATTAATATTTTATTGCAAAGATTTTTTGATTACATAGATGAATATGAATTAAAATCCATGTGCAATTAGATTTATTGAATGAATGTCTGTAGGCAGAAACATGATGTACCAACTATGATATTTTCATAAGACAAGCCTGATAATGAGTAAACCATACTAATATAAAAGTGTTTCAATATAATCAAAGTGTTTGAATCTGAAAAACATTTCCAGCAAATTAGAAAAGAAAATATGTTTATGAAGCTGATTGTGCCATTTTTAATTTTCAGTTTGTTTAATATGAAGTTGTTTAACACTTCCCTCTTGATAAAAATTCTAGTTACTAATTGATTAATATTTTAAAATGTTTTCATTCCTATATTAGATATTGTGTATATAAGTTGTTTGGTTGATAGAATTTTTTTTAATATAGAGTCTTGATGTCATACATAGTGTTCCTAATGAGCATAGACAATGATGTTCAAGTCATTGATACTTGTTCTTCAAAGAAGGTATTTTGGAAGCCATGCATGGAGAGGAAGTTTTTAGACTTGCTGCATGAACAAGTCACTCTGGGTAGGAAAGGTGAGGGAGGATTTAGAAATGAAGCATGGACAACCATTGAATAGAAGTCCAATGCAGAGATGAACATGAATTTGTCTAGGGACAATTTCAAGAACAGGCTGAAAACTTGGAAAACAGGATATAGGATAATGAAAAAATGAAAAAGTACAAGTAGATTTGCATGGAATTAATCAACACAATCAATGGATGCTGATGACAATGTGTGGGAAGAGTTTCTTAAGGTAACATGGCCATTTAAATGTATCATTTTCATATAAAAACTTATTAAGATATCAATAATAGTCATGACTAATCTAGTTTTATGACAACATGCAGAGAAAAGAATTTAAAAGTTCAAAAGTTTTTAAGAGGCAATCATTTAACTACTACAATGACTTAGCCCTAATTTTGGGAAATGACATTGCTGAGGGTGCCATAGCTACAATAGCATGAGACATGGAAGAAGGGCACCATATGGATGAGAGCATTGGTCTTGATGATGATTATGAGGACATTCATACACCTATTTGGGTTGTTGTTGATTTGGATGATGAAGATATGAATATTACCATGTGTAGTTTGGCAAGTGGAAAACATGTTCCTTCAACATCATTAACCAAGAGACCAAAGAGGAAGAAGGTGAGTATGGCTAGTTCCATGGATGGGATGTCTCATTTGATTGATAAGCTAAGTGAGACCCTACTTAAGCCTCAATTTATTGAATTGGGTGAAGAGTGTAAGCTAAAAGATTTACAAGATGTCTATGTTGCACTAAAAGAAACCAATGGACTTAGTATTAGTGCTTTGATTGCAACATTTGACACCTTTATGGCTGATCCTAATAAAGCCAAAGGATTCTTGATAATGAATGAAGATAAGAGAGCTGAATATGTTAGAATAAAGTTTTTACACATTTAACACCTTTATTATTGTTCATATACTAAGTTGGTTTTATAAATATTACATGTTACCAAAAATTTTCAGTTCACATCTAGTTTGATGGATATGACCAAGGATTTCCATAATTTTAGCATTTGTTTATCAGAAACTTTGGATAGATTAGAACATAAATTTATGTTGACATTATTAAGTTATAACGATCTAAATATAGTCTTATTTGCTTGATATTACAATATTGTAGCTATGTTTTATTATTAAATGATAAAAATTAATATCAAAAATAAAATAACATGATGATTTTTATTTTTGATTTGTTATCTTTGTGTGGATGCAATTAGTCTAGTGTAGATTAGTCATAAATATATCATGAACTATATGATGACTGGTTTGAAGTTGTTTATCACTATTTATGACTGCTAACATCACCCACCATTCTCAACATTTCCAAGAGCTTCAAGGCTATGCAAGTGATTATGGGCCTTTCTTGTATTGTTATCCAAGTTCCCACATGTGCATCTGGCATTAAGTTTTCAACCCATCAGATTTATTTCACAAGTTTATGGAAAAGACTAAGTTTTGTGATAATATTTGAGATTCATTTGATCCTTTAATCTAAACAATAACTCAATATTTTGAATATAATCAAATCAAATTCATCTTCATGCCATGTGGAAGAGTGGTATTCACAGTCTTGAATCTAATCTAATCAAATTTATCTAGAAATCGTGGAAGAAGGGTGCCCTGTTTAAATTTTCAATGTATTAAACTTCCATGAAACATGAAATAAGCCACAGTTGGAGCTAGATCAATTTTACCTCAAGGTATTTTGCATCTATGTTTTCTATTTTCTAATATTTCAATTTTTTCCTTAAAGAAACCCAAAAGAAGGTTTGGAAAACAAAATCTTGTTTTACTATTTTCCATTTTCTTCACTTTTTTTCTAATCGAGCTGATTCTTATGATAACTGATTTTTTAAATTTTTTCTTTATTCTTTTCCCAGTGTTGTTAAGGGGTCGCTTCCATGTATCATATATTATATCTATTAGATCTATTTTCCTATTTTCAGTAAAAAAACTTACAATCTATAACGAACAACTCAATACTTTAATTATTATTATTTGTAATAAAGCCACTTTTCAAATCCATCAATAAGTTATACTTTGTGTTTGTGTCATTTGTGTGCTTCCATTTTTCTTGCTAGAAAATATAGCATTATAGTAATTGTCTATTTGGTTTAATTATCTTGTCGGCCTATTATTTACAGCCTAAGTGTTATCCTATTTCAAGTTCTTTTGAACAAGAAAGCATAAAGTTGCAAAGTATTTGACATAGGAACCTACACAAGACATTTTGATCTTTAGTTAGGCATATTTCTTCAATGCTAAACCTAGATATTATGTTTCTTTTAAGGATGATTTTTCTAGGAATGCATGTAGATGAGGAAAATAAAAGACTACAAAATGTAAGTAAATCTATAAGCAAAATATAACTAGTAGTTAGCCAAAATATAACTAGTAACTGGTTCAACACAACCATAGATCAAATTCATCTTAAAATCATGTGGAAGGGCGGTGTTCTATTTGAATTTTAGTGTATTGGACTTCTTGAAGTTTGCCTTAGTTGAAGCTATTGTAACTTTCAGGATATTATGCATCTATGTTATTTGTTTCCTAAAATTTCAATCTCACTCTTCAAGCTTAAAAAATGTATAATCAATGATTGGATCAACACAACCTCAAAATGTGCTTTGGAGGTTTGGTGTTTGTGTTAAAAAATAATAAAATATAATTTGTTGAATACATCCACATGAAGTAGGGGAAAATTGATATTTCAAACTGCAAATTGTTTACTCATTCAGTAATGAGTGTACTATAGCTATGAATATAGTATACATTATCCAAAATGTTTTATTTTGAATTCTTAAAGTCCAGTAATCTAAGACCAACACAAGTTTTTCTTTGCTACCAAGTGAAGCTAAAACAAGTTAAGGTTATCTTAGCCACTTGATTAATAATTTATATCATTATTTATTAAATAACATTTATACTTTAATACATAGTGACAACATAAATCCTCCTTGCAACTAATTTCCTGAATATTTATATGATTTTTTGGCCTCTACACCAATTAAGACATGGTGCATTATTTTTTTAAATAGGATTCATGGCTTTGAAAGTTGTGTCAATTTATAATAGCCCATGTGGTGTTGGGACTTGCATATTAAAAGTGTCATGCACAATCAAAAATTTTGGGTGCTTGTCTTGAGAGTAAAAAGGTTATTAATTATGACATGTTATATATTGTATGCTTCAAACTAATGACATGTAATCTCTTTATTATGAAATAATTTATATTTTATATTGTAGGGGAATGAAGGTTATGGACATTTCAGGTGGTTTGACACTACAACTACTCATAATGAAAAAAAATAGTGGAAAATGTGTAAGACATGAGAGCTAGCCAGGGCTAACATTTGTTCAATGACAAAAGATGAAATATATGATGAAATGTGTATAATGTTTAAGGCACAAGAGGCTGAAATAATCTTTTTTTTTGTCTTCTATGTGTAATTATTGGCCTCTTATTTGGCCTTATATATTGGAGCTTTATTCAACAAGAAGCTTAATCCAAAGATAACTTTATTACATGTTTTACATTGCCTTTTGGCCTCTTACTCAGCCATATATATTGGAACCTTATGCAACAACAAGCTTAATAGAGATAGAATTTTATTATATTTTTTATGAGTTGCCTTGATATGTTTATTTTGTATGCAAATATTTGACAATATCTTTAGTAATATCACAGTAATTTATAAATTAATGTAGTTTTCTTTTTGTGGAGTAAGTATTGTCCATGTCTAGCATAATTTTAATGACAATAAATATAATGTGTAAGGTATATTTTAATCATGGTAAAATAATATCTTAAAAATACATTTCATTCATCTTTCAAAAAAAAATTTAAACAAAAAAAAAAACTTATTCATGTTAGTATTCCAATTCCATAAATGTGCAACCAAATTGATGAAATGTCTATTCTCATATTGAATCCTTGGTGAACCAAACAGGCCCAAATCAAACTCCCAAAACCAAAACCTAGATTTGAAGTTCTAGAATCCCAAATCAAGGATTCCAAATGTGAATTTGAAATCATATTCTAGTAACCAAATGGACCCCAAGTGATGAGATTCATGATGATCCTATGAAGGTTGATGAAAGTATTGTTGATCAATCACATGAAAGTATTTCTCTTGATAGTTTAGTAAATATGTTTCCTAGTAGTGAATCATCCTTTCAAATCTTTTCTTCTAATCATGAACAAATTTTCAAGGAGATGAAAGCATCTAATAAGACATTTTATTCTAACATTGTTAAAATAATAGAAGCATATCATGTTGTGCCACAATACTTAAAAGAGGTTGATAAAAATAAAGAAGTGGTATGTTACCCTACAAAATATTTAGGACATAAAGAAATGCATCATGATTTGGTTGTGGTAAAACATGGATAGAAAGAGTTTATTTCTAACGATCTTGAATGCTAGTGTTTGAGGAATCCTCTTTGTTGTGGAAACTTTTCCAGATGATGTTTTTATCAAAGGAGAAATACTTGTCTTTTATTCTACTCTTGGAAAGGATCAAATGCATTATCAAATGGATGGTCAAATGGTAAGATGTGGAAATGTGAGTGCACCCAATATGATAAGTTAGAATTTATTATTTTATTTATAGTAATGAAAAAGAAATACTAAAAAAAATATTGTTTCATAAACAAAGTAGGCCTTGGAGAAATATTTTATGATGATAGGATTGAAACATGTGAAGAAAAATATTTTTATGATGATGTTGTTTTGAGAGAACTCCCTTTGCATGATTACCAAGCTCAAGTTAATGCTACTCATCAAGTGGTCTTATCAAAGGATATGTACTCCAAGATGGAAAAAGTATTTTCTTCTTCTTTTGAATATGATCTAATGTATGTTTAAATGGGAGAAAAATAAGAAATACATCAGGAGGAGATCTAGTTGGATAGGGATATGTATCCAGATTGGAGTAATTTCATAGAAGATGCAAATTCAATGACAACAATAGAAGAGAAATAATGCTTAGTATCAAAAGATAATCAAGATATCCTTGATGACCTATCACCATAAATCTAGGTAGACTGATTTTCAAATAGAGGAGAAGATAATAATTGAATTGAAAATCTTGAGAGATTATTACTTCAACACTTTAAAATGATGTCATCAATGACATGCAATAGGAAGCAAATTTAATTCTATAGTCAAAGGGTTTTTGGGAGGCTTGGTTTTTTAGATATGTCAGCCTTCTTGAAGAAATGATACATGCTAAAAATACCAAAAGAAGCATTAAAGAAGTGAGAGTAACAATGATGCCACGTATACTTAAAATTTTGCACTTGTTTATACAACATGAAATATATTTTTCTCTATCATAAAATGGATTGCATGAGTATACACAGAGTCTCTTCAATAGGGACACCTTCCTTGTACATATTCTATTAGGATTTTTTGTTGTGTGTGCCCCATTTTTAGATTATCTTTTTCTCTAGTAGTCCCCTTTAATGTTTCCTCTTTGAGTGACTATATAGCACAATTTATAAAGAAATGCCTTCCCGTAGCTCTAGTTTTATCCTACGTCCTTTACAATCCTCATCCCTAGCTAGAACTAGTTATTTCCCTAGTATTTACCATAGCTACATTTCAAAAGTTCAACTCAAATATGTGAAGGGACATATAAGTTAAAGTCTTGAAAGATCATGTAATTTATCACATTGTTTTAATGATTCTATGATCTTGGTGTCTCCAAATCATCTCAAGCTTTGTCCATCATTTCAATTTTTTGGAATCTAATGCTTGAGTCCCAAACTATTATAGGTTAGTAAATGTCATTAAGAAATGTATATTTGATAATAATAAAATTAACCTCAAAATATTAAGAAGTTAAGAGATGGGGTTTGAAGCATACATTTTTTCTTCCATTCTTAAGCTTGTTACCTAAAAAAGATTTAAGAAAGGCTCCTCAATATGCATTTTGAACACTAAACCTTAACCTCCAAAAATTTAAAAAAGGTTAAGCTTAAGACCCAGACCATGTGTTTTGGAGATGACTCAAGTAATTTTCCCAAATGATAGAAGTTAGAAAACCTCTATAAAAGTTAGTTATTTGAACTAGGAAAATGTCACATACCATGGCTTGAAATGAGATGATTTTAAAATATCCAAGAACTATGTCATTTGTCCCAAGATAGGAATCATGAAATAAATCAAAGAAATCTACTGAAATATAAGTAATGCATGGCATATATTCTTAGGAATGCTTAGGAAATAGTTACAGTTATTTTAGTTCAAGTGAAAGGCAATAGAAAAATGGGTATAAGTGTGCCCTAGCTTACTAATAAGAAAACAAGAAAAATTAAATAGGATGACCTAACATTGAGCCTTGAAGTTAATGAGCTTTCATAACATCATTGACATAGACTTCTTCTCATTTTGAAATACGGGGACTTATTTTGACCCTAATTGACAAAATTATGAATCTAGAAGGTCACTTGCTAAGTATTTAGCAAAATGTTTCATGTGAATGTGAATGTTATCTTCAGAGATAAAGTAAGTGGTGGAAATTTTCAAAGATTCAAATCTTCCTTGATTAAGTGGAAATTATTTGATAAAATGTTAAATACAAGACAATTGCAATTGATCAAGTATATGGAAATAAATGACAAGTGGATGCATGTTTAGGAACTATTACGAAAAGTGACCCCAACCAACTACTCAATGACCCAACTATTGTGGTGTCCACAACACACAACCCATTCCTCACTAGGAATGGGGATCCCCCACTTTTTTCTAACACCCAGACTTATAGTTCAAGATTCAGGAGAAAGTATTAAAAGTAAGAAATTTTTAGAGTCAAAAAATTAAAACAAAAAATAAAAAATTACAAAAAAGAGATTTGAATCACACACGAGCAGGAGAAGTACGCACTACACACTAGCATGTGCATTGAGGTACACTACGCACCTCACCCCATAGGGGAGGGTTATATAGCCACCATGTGGCCTCAACACTTTGCATTTGTTTGAAGGGTTTTGGATCAAGTGTGTAAGGTAAACACTCTGCACTTGCGCTCATAAACTCAACACTACTTGGCACTCCATGCCCACATGCCACTATCTTCTCCATGCCCAGACCCATAAACTTAGCACTACCTGCACATTGTGCTTGTGCTATCTTCTTCGCGCCTACACTCATATACTTAGCATCATTTGGCACTTTGCACCATGCTCATAAACTCAAAACTGTTAGGCACTTCAGGCCCGCACTCATGAACTTTGTGCCACTTGGCACTTTGTGCCTATGTGCCACTACCTAGGCTAAACCCATGCTCATAAACTAAGTGCCACTAGGCACTTTGCACAAGCGTGTCACTAGTTTGGCCACGCTCACTTGAAACCCTAACCAAGCACCTCGTTGCCTTTGCGTTGCGGGCTGCCTCTTGGTGCCACACACCCCACACATTTTTTTAATATAGTTTAAATATTTTTGAAAAAATAATAAAAATAATAATATTAATAAATAATATAAATAAAATGTCCAAATTGGGCATTTTTTTTCTATTTTCTTTTTTTTTAAATTTGGAAGTTTTCATTTTATCTATGGACTAATAAATGTTTTTTTATGATGTGTAGGTGATCAAGTGGCATCCACATCCAAAATGGCACCCAAACCTATCATGTTTAAATTCCAACGTGTACCTTTGAAGTTGAGATTCCACAATGGTTATGCAAAAATATGAGATACCAACCTAGGACACACAGACTTAGGAGAACTCTTAATAATTTGCAACAAGCCAACAGAGAGATCAGCTTTGGTATCCCCATTGATCTATTCTAGGTTGGTGAATGTAGCATCACATCCCATGTCAATACAATCAATATAACTAATCATGGCTCTATCACAACATTTTGTTCCTGATGAAAGGATAGTCAACATTCTCACTAGAGAAGTGGTGTTGGACCTATGACCTAATAACATTGAAAGGGTCTTCCATCTTCCAAGAGCAGACCAATTCATTAGGCTCTCATATGAAGCAGCTAAGAGATGGTATAGGAAGCATCAACAAGAGGCAATTGACATCATACAATCTACATACCTTATTGAGAAGCCTCTGAGGGGAAAGATAACATGCAAAGTGGAATTGACCTGAGGATACATGAAGGAGGACATTAGTTATTCCATCATTCTCCTAACTAGGGTCATGGGCTTACCTATAGTAGGCCACCTCAACACTTTTATGGTCAACTTCACTAAGACCATTGGATAGGCAAAGATACCATAGGATTGGGACATTACACTAAGTGAAAACTTGTGTGAACAATATAGGATGGTGAAGGATAAGAAGAGGTTTTACATGACTTGCTGCATGGTGTACCTTCTTGTAGCAAGGGTGACAAATTATCCCAATTTGTACAGGAGAGGCAGTATGTAGGATCCCAATGCCTAGCCATATATAGTCTTCCCTCAACTAGTGAAGAAGAAACCGTCAGCATAGAGCAAGGAGTATAAAATCATGAATGATGTGTCCATCTTTGCGATCATTCGATTCATTGAGGGAGACTATGGCAAGAGGTTATTCGATGAAGCTAAAGCAGAGATAATAGCTCTTAGGGCTTACTTCATTGAGTTCAAGACATTCACATATCTACAGATAGTTGGTGACTCTATTAATCCTAAGAAGCTCCCAAGATACCCAAGTGACAAGTTGGTTCTATTGGATATTTCCCAAAAAATTGAGTTAGCCTATGAGAAGATAAAGAGGCAATGAAGACCTTGTTGGGCATGACCATTGGTCATTGGACCATACGAAGTGAAGCGGAAGATGGATATTCCATCATTCGAGTGGGAGTCAGAGAATTATCCCCTTGAAGAATACAACTCTCCTCAACCCAATTTTGATAATGTTGGGAGAGTGGAGAGTCTGGGAAGAAAGGACTTCCATCATGATGATTTTGTTGAAGATCACTAGATGAATGCCACAAATGACTACGATGTTTGCATTAGGGACTATTTTAGGATGACTTTTTATCTAGCAAAAAAGGCTCTCTAGTTGAACATCCTAGAGGAGATAAAGCAATAGGATTCGAAGGAGTTACTAGACCCCCTGTTCAACGTAGACAAAATTGGTGAAAGACCCATTATGAATGTTGAGGTTAACAAAGAGGAGGCCGATGATATTAATCATTAAGCAAGGTATGTTATCAAAATGACAAAGGATTGGATCAAGAAGCCTTTTCCACTTGATCCAATTCTTGATACTGTAAAATTCCATGCACATGCTCGTCCAGAAAGAGGTACATGGAAGAAAGTGACAATTCCTACCTTCATGGCCCAGTCTCCTATCAAGCCAGAGATAATGTACCAGTTTGATAACCCAGTTGGATATTATCAGCCTCCTAAGAGGAGGGGAAAGAACAAAAGAAAGAGGACCTCTCCTCAAAGGATCTAGTTAGAACAAGTTGTCAAACAGGCACCTCCATAGCAACAAGAATAGGGTCCACAAAGGTCAAGAGATACTAGAGCTATTCAAGTCCAGGATGAACTATAGTTGCCTCCCATTTTGTCTAGACAACTAGAATAGGGAGACATTTTAGAAGTCTCCATTCCTTCTACACAAGATGAGCTAGCTTCTTCTTCTATCCCAAAGAAACATAAGAAAAGGATTAAGATTTGAATGAAGAAAAGGAAAATAATTAGTAGAAGATTAGTGCCTAATCCATCTATTCCTAGAAGTATTTTAGAAGGAGATCAAGAGGAGGAAGAAGAAGAATCAAAAGAGGAAGAGCAACAAGTGCCCCTATAAGGAAGAAATCAACTGGCAAGAGCAAAAAAGTTGCAAAGGAGAAAGAGTACAATGGGTACCCCACCATCAACTCAAGCAGAACCCTTAGAACTCTCTTCTTCAAAAGATGAAGTATAGTAGTGGGTGGATGAGAAGAATGAAGAGAGTGATGATGTTCTCTCAATGTTAGATTTTTATTTCATGCTCGTAGGTACATAATTGATTAGGGATAAGATCAGGGACACCCCTACAGGTGAACCTCAATAGGAAGATTGGATACAAATGCTACCAGATACACAAGGTCCTAATCTTACTCCTCCATCTCCACCACAAGTTATGGTGGTAGAAAAGGGCTTGGTGACTCCTCCACCTTAGCGTTCAGAAGGAGAGCAAGTTTAGAAGGAACCATCATCAGAGGAGAGACCAAAACAAATAGCGATCAATGAAGTGTCAGAAGGAAAAATGGTCAAATATTCCCAAATACCTTCCCAAGACATCAAGGTTCAAGCCCCAAGGTCTACTAAGATTGAGGCTACAAAAGAGGAGCCCTCCCAATAGGAGATGACTCCAAGTAGGAGCGATAAGGGGAAGGAGATAGAAGAACATAACCCTTCATCATTAGGAGCCAAGTCCTCAGTAGGATACATCCCTAGATGGATCTAAAAATAAATAATGAGGAGTATTAAGCCTCAATTATATGGTTTAGAGGATGAAATTTGTGACATTGCAGAGATCTTGAACAAACCTAAGTCTCCATCATATGAGGCAACACCATTGGCATTTGTCACTAGCATAAGGAACTAGGACTTATGTGCACAAGTAGCTTTCCCTCCTGAAGGTATAGATGCAGAAGGCCTTAGCTTCAAAGATTATGAGTTAAAGGATGTTATGTTGGGAAGGCCTACTTAGGATTTAGCCTGACAAATGATGACTATGGGAGTTAAAGAGGTTCTTAGGCACATGGAGCAAGATGATATTGAACTTCAAGCACTTCAAAGGAAAGTTGAGGTCCTAAAAGGATATCTAGCCAAAGTTGTTGGTCCTCTTGATCCTAAGCACCCCAACCACACTCTAAATACCATACTTAGAGAAGGGGCAAGTGTACAACTTGATCAATTTTTGAAGGTTTGTCAAGAGTGGCAAGAAAGTTTTGAGGAGAAACGTGTTACAATCATCATAGGGAATTTGAAGTTACTGCATGCTACATAGGAGAATTTGAATAAGATCATAGCAATTTTGAAGCAAGACTTTAGTATTATGGATGAGGTACGGTCCTAGAGTAATGATTTGCAAAATCTACAAGCCATAAAGGGCCAAAGTTATCAGGTTTTGATTGATGTATATATCAAAGAAGAATTAGACATGATCAATGATTGGATAGAAAATATAGTGGATAGCAATAAGGTAATGGAGACATTACATGAGGAGATTCTTTGGCTCAAGGACAAAGCCCGAGAAAATTTTAGAAATAGAGAGACACTACAGTGATGCATTCTTGGATATTTTTGAAGATGAGGAATGAGAAAAGTTGTTACATGTAGAGATAGTAGTGGAGAATTTTAGGAATATTTTGTGGTGGTTGCTAATTATGAGGACATCCAACAAGCCTTAAGGATAGAAGAATCCTTGTTAGAATTCGATACCAAACTCAGGGGTTTTGCTGACACTCAGATTGAGCTAGACAATTACAAACAGAAGGTAAAAGACAAGTATGAGGCTTTAGATCTTCTAGATGTGGCTAAGATTTTTTAGATGATAGAGAAATTCAAGGGAAAACATCCAAACATACCTTTCAGATAAAAAAGAAAAAAACCTAGATGCCAGAATTTCAATTTTGACACTCAGTAAAATTTTGAGATTTTGACCCTGTCAAGGTCTGTAGCTCCAAAGGTGTGTAGGTTCATAGGTACGTAGGTCCACAGCTTTGCAATTTAGAGGTCTACTAATAATTAACTTCTGTTTCCAAAAATAGCACTTTCCATGTATCAGGAACATATTCTGATGGCAATTTAACTAGGACACACACTTGGTAAAGGACCAACTTCTATTTTTGGCACCTCCACACACTCCTACTTCGACTGAAGGCTTCCTCCTAATTTCTCTGTCATAATTTTTTTTTTTTGACATGTAAAGGGCTCATGCATCCAATTAATGAATAAAATATGGATGGAGTCCTTCTAAGCACCAGATTAATTGTTAGTCTGTATATATTTAGTTTGTTTTATTGTTTTAAAAGCATTTTATTGCTTGAAGATATCTCTCACTCTCAACACAAATTGAGGAGATGATTTCTTATAAATACCCCATTGTTAAATGTAACAAGAGCCACTGTTATTATGCAATAAAAGTATGCTTTTGGTGCTCGCATTTGTAGTGTAGTGATTCTTTCTTGAATGTGTCATATTTTTGTGAATTTTTTTCATGAGATTGTGATTTAGCCAAAGGTTTATTGCATTATTTCTGGTTGTGCGATCTTTTAGTTATGTTGTTTGCTACAGATTTATGAATTTTGCTAATGTATCTAGCTTGAGAAGAGACCATTGAATTGTGTCAACATAGCCTTTCATCTTGCACAAGTGAACTTTCCATGGCCTTGTGACTTGATGAAAAGTGAAATATCATATAATTGTTAAAGTTTCTCACTGATGATTGCATCAGTGGATTCTAGGAAGCGTTGCTCCTATTTTCATTGGTTTTCTACCAATTTATTCAAAACCTTAACTCGCGGCATGTTTTTTTCTATAGCTTATGTATATTTAGGATTTCACTTTCAAATTATTTAAATTTCATGTTATTGTTTTTAGTTTCATTATTTTCTTTGCTAACCCCTTGTTAGAATATTAACTCATTTTAGTTGCATTGTTAGAATTGTATTCATTGAAAAATTAGAAAATACAAAAACATTATTCTTTTGTATATTATTTTGAGACAACAAGTAGGTTTACTTCATTCCAATATTATAATAGAACAATCAAAGATGTCCTCATGAACAATCACATTTATCTTCAACTGAGCAGATTTTGGTACGTCACAAGACAAATACTGAACCTTGGAGTTGATCCCAAAAGATTAGCTTTTCAAGAGAGGAATTGTGCAATGGATTCCTACCATTGACCTCATGTATAAAAACCACCCAATATAAGTGGCACTAGAAGTAGGGCCCCTTTTGACTCCTGGAAAGGAAGAAAATTTGTCAAAGTTTCAAAATTTTACACTTCTACAATAATTTGTGCTTTGCAGAAGTTTAGAAAATCTCCCGAGCTTTTGATAAATTTAGGTCCATAGCTCTGTAGCTTTGCAGATACATAGGTTTTTAGGTCCATAGCTATGTAAGTCCAAAGATCTGTAACTTCATAGGTGTACAAGTGCGTAAAACTCTATGGTGTGCAAAATTTAGAGAGGTGAGAAAGTGTACTTTTATAGACGTGTGCTTTTTCTAGAGTTTATGCAAGCTAGAGGATATTGATCCAAAATCTCCATTTTAGTGAGCATTAAGATCTATGCCAAGTGCACACGAGTTTTTTGAGCTTACCCACTTCTAGAAACCATGTAGTGACAAAGGAACATCCTAAATTGAATCACTCCCATTCGAACTTTCATCATCTTCTTCAACTCCATCTCTACTCCAACCACGTGGTGGACCACCACATATTCTAATAGCTACTCCTCAAAAACCACTGTTAGGTCCCCCAAACCCTCTAATGGCCTTTTTCTCAAATGTCATAAACTCACCTATAAACTTGAGAGGTGCACTCCATGACCTCCCTAAGAATCTTGAGAAGTTTTTCCCCAGATTCATCTATGGTGAAACATGAACTGCTGAAGATCATGTCAAGGTGTTCAATGAAATTTTCAATCGCAAGAAGATTGGTAATGAGGATGTGGTTCTTCATTTATTCCAATACTCTTTTGGGGAAATAACCTTCAATTGGTATGTCAATTTCCCACCTGGATGCATTGGAGATTGGGACACATTTGAAAAATTATTCTTGGAATAATATCAAACATTCATCTATCTAGTTGTGATACATCAACAGTTCATATCAATCAAAAGGGACCTAGCTAAGATAGTTTCTCGCTTCAACCATTGCTTTCATATGGCCTACCGCAAGTTGGAAACACCATACACTATACTAGTTGGAGCTGCTATTCAGATTTATCTAAATGCTATGGATCATCTTATTGTAATTTTTTTGAGAATACTTCCTATAGAAAATATTGACATGTTGGATGAAGTCTTCATAGAGGCAATCACATTTATGAATTAACCCAATCCTAATGGAGGAGGAATGATGCTTCCAATGGAAGCAGTCACTACAATACCAACATACCCAGTGGGAGCACCCACGGTGCCTAGCCAGTTCATACCGATGAATCTAGTTCCATTATAATAGGCACCCACTCCACATGATGTGCAATGAAATATCTAGGGTATTAGCCTCCAAAAAAAACTTTCTTTGAATAGAAGGCCATAGTTCTCGTGGAAAAAAACAATAACCTTAGTTAATAAGTTGGTCAAATGAAAAAGACTATGTCACAAATCCACAATGAGTTGACACGTCTTAGATTTTCACAAGGAAAAAATAAAAAACTTATAAAGAAACAATTCTAGCCCCTACAACAATAATTTTGGTAAGAATTACAAGAGGAACTTCAATGGGAACAATAACAACAACAATGTAGTAAACAACAATGTAGTAAACAACAATGGGGGAAACAACTTCAATCATCCTAATCACAACAATAGATTCCAAAGGTAGAACCGACAATGGAACACCCACTTGAATAATGGAAGCATTCCTATTGATAACAACAAAAACAACATTCAGTATGTTGATATCAATTAGTATGAGGATAACCAAAATGCGCTTAACAATGATGGTTTGTACTATAATGACAATCAAAAGATGAATCAAAATTCATAGGTAAATGAAAATCCTCCTCCTATAAAATGAAATGCTATGCTATTGGAATCCTATGATTCCACATAGAATAAACAAGTGGAACAACTGGCAAGTGAGGAATTTTCCTTCCCATTTAGCCAAGAACCAGACCTTCAATATGATGAAATGTTTTCTTTTCACAATGACAATCAAAATATGTATAATCTAAGAAATAGAAAGGAACCTTTAATGGATGGGATTCCTTTAGGTTTACAACCAACTACACCTGATCCAAGAGAAAATAACAACCTGCCACTCGTAAGACTAGTGTATGGAGGACAACAAAATCAGAATCAAGAAAATGTACCAATAATACTGAAGAATTTCGCTTGGTCTATTGAAAAGTATAATGCAGTAGAGGACATGAAAAGGACTAAGGCCAATATGTCCATTTTTTAATTGTTCACAACAAAGAGAAGTGCTCATGAAGACATTGGATCATACAAAGGTTTCCCATAATACTAATACTATTCCTCAAAAGACATTATCTCAAGTGAATGTTGTAGAAGTAATGCCCACTATGTTCAAAGACAAAGTTGAGGTACCCCCATTTTTGCTTAGCATCAAGATATATGGGAAGAATCTTCACAATTGTTTCATCAATTCTGGAGCTTCATGTAACATAATGCCATTATCAATATCTCAAAGGCTAGGAGTTAGGTCTCAACCCTCTAATCGACTGGTGATACAGTTGGATAAAATAGAGGTAAAAGTCATTGGTGTATTGAAAGATGTGTGGATATAGTTAACAGTTGACCCTTGAATTTAGGACATTATTGATATACATGTGGTTGATATCCCAAAAATGTATGGATTGCTCCTAAGTAGAGAATGGATGAAATGTCTAAGAGGACAGTTTTCTATAGACTTCACTCAATTATGGTTGCCATGGAAAAGATTGAACAATCAAATCAAGATAGATGCTGAGCCTAAATTGAAAATGATGATTATAGATTACAATGCCCTAAATGAGATAGCATTCTTACAATTGAATTTGGGTTCATAAAAAGTAATGGTATTGGATATGGTTCCAACCAATATACCTCAAGATCAGAATGAAGAACCTAAGCTACCAGTACACAAAAGTGAAATCATGACACAATTCATAGACAATATGGTGACTAATTAAAAATTTTTAGGAGAGGAAGCTGATCCCAACATCCTCCTCCTTCTAGGATTTTTTTAGTTACACAAAGTTAGTCAATCTAAGCTTGAATTCTTGTCATGCCAAGAAGCAATAGCAAAGGTACTAACACACGTGATGGAAAACAAGGATAAAAAAATCTTGATAGCTTAATTCACATAAAGCCAAATTTCAATGAACTCATCCAACCTTGTTTAGTAGATCGAAGAAACTAAAGATTTAAATGTGTCATACAGTGATACCTCATCAAATGGGGGAGGTTTTTCTTCTCCTCCTTTAGGGATAATTAAAATTCAAAGAAGAAGACAATACATGAAAGGTAAAGGATAAAATTTAGTAGTCATTCATCCTAAACCTAAAGTTGAAGAAATATAAGAATTGATATGGGAAATTCAAGAAAAACATACACTTCCTCTACCCATAGATTATCAAGGGGAATCATTGAGTCCTACACAAGGAAAGTTACAATGGATTCCTAAGAAACATTCATTCAAGGCTCAAGTGAAAGAGAACTTAAGTATGAATAAGAATAAAGTAAGAAAACCCAAAGAAAATGCAATTTGGACACTCTTCTTTGATGGTTCCAGGTGCAAGATTGGAGCCAGTGCAGGTATTGAATTGGTCAACCCAAAAGGTAAGTCTTTCTATGCTGCATATTGATTACAGTTTAGATGTACTAACAATGCTATAGAATACAAGGCATTAATTTGAGGACTTCTCTTTGTACAGGAGAAAGGAGTCACAACTCTCATAATTGAAGGTGATTCTCAATTGGTCATATGACAAGTAAAATCCATTTACTCTTGCAACAGTAAAAGGCTACTTGCTTATAAAAAAATGGTATGGGATATATTGGATGACTTTGAAGCTTTAAACATCAAATCCATTCCAAGGAGAAATAACATGGTATTAGATGCTCTTACAATTTCAGCAAGTGCTTTGCAACCAGTTGAAAGAACCAAGTTGAAAAGATTTTTAGTGGAATTGTTTGTTGTTCCATCCTTTCCTAACAATATCATTAACTTTCAAGTCTTTCAAGATGATCAACATATACTTGATTTTATCACGTACAGTTGCCACTTTGAAGGATAAGAGATTGATGATACATTGGATGATAGACCTGAAGATGATGGGCTTGAAGATGAAGATAGGATTCTTAATCTAAAGACCAACATTATTCCAAAGGGAATGGTTCAACTTGAATGTATCTTTGATCATGATGAATCTACACTCAATAGAAGTGAAACTCAAGAAAAGAGAATCAAAGAATGTGACTCGTACAATTTGGGTACTGATGAAGAACCAAAAATGGTATAGATAGGAAAAACGTGCAACTTATAGCAAAGGGAAGACATGTTCAAATTACTCACAAAGTATAAGGATGTTATTTCTTGGAGATATGAAGAGTTAAAGACTTACAATCCTAAGATTATCACACATGACATCCCACTAAAACCAAATGCCAAACCATTCCAACAAAGACAGAGACTAGTAAATCCTATCATTGAACCACTGATCATGAAAGAAGTAAAGAAGCTACTAGATGCTAAGATCATATTTCCTATCCACCATTCTACATGGGTGGCAATTTGTTTTCCCATGTGGAAAAATATTGGAGAGATTTGTCTTTGTGTTGATTTTCCTAACTTGAATCTAACATCTCAAAAGGAAAACTATCCTTTAGCCTCACTAGATGAGGTCTTGCAGATTGTGAATGGTTTGAAGTTGATGTCATTCCTAGATGGTTACTTAGGGTATAACCAAGTGATGGTTGATGAAGAAGATAGGCTAAAAATAGCCTTCACAACAAAGTAGGGAACTTTTTCCTACAAAAGAATGCCCTTTGGATTGATAAATGTGGGAGCTACATTTCAACAAGTGATGGATGAAGCTTTCAAAGGATTGATTAATAGATGTATAGTCATCTGCATGAATGACTTGACTATCTTTTTGAAATATCAAAGTACCATATTGCTGATCTAAGATAGGTATTCAATAGATGTCATAAATATGGCATATCTCTCAATCCCTAGAAGTGTTCATTTTGTGTTACTAAAGGAAAGCTCCTAGGACATGTGATTTCTAAAGCCAGAATCTCCATTGATCTTGATAGAGTTGAATCTATTTTGAAGTTAGCACCTCCACATTGTCAGAAGGAATTGAAGTCTTTCTTTGGGAAGATCAATTTTGTATGAAAATTCGTAAGTGGATTTGCAAAAATAGTTTGTCCCCTTAATGATTTACTCAAAAATTTTGCTAACGCTGAATGGGTTCCAGAGATAAAGAAGTCATTTGAAGATATCAAGGTGGCCATTTCTATGACCCCAGTCTTGGTGAGTCCTAATTATGTGTTACCTTTTAAGATCTATTCCTTTGCTTCCAAACACTCTTGTGCATGGATCCTAAGATAGAAAAGGGAAAAGGAAGATGAAAGACCAATTGCTTTTATGAGTTTTCCTTTGAAGAATGTAGAATTGAATTATTCAAACCTTGATAAACAATCCTTTGCATTAATCAAGGTAGTAAATAAGTTTTCACACTACATATTAAGAAGTAAGGTGTGTGCAATTTTACATGATCCAATAGTAAAGATGGTTTTGATGTAGAATGACCTTGGTGAAAGGAGAGGAAAGTGGATGGCTATACTTCAGGAATTCGAACTTGAAATTCAATCTATAAGACTAGTCAAAGGTCAAGTGTTGTTAAATATGATATCTAATAACTAGGATGGAAATGGAAATGAATTCAAGTTTGATGATGAAACAAATGAAGATGATCAAAAGAAGATGGTTGTATCACAAGTTTTCATTAATGAAGGTGTGGTGATAGATGTTTGGTATCAAGACATTGTTTATTATCTCATACAAGACTAGTGCCCAAAATGGATGAAAAATTCACAACATAGGGGACTTAAAATGAAATGTGAGTGCTACATGTTACATGACAACAAGTTGTACAAGAGAAATAATGAAGGGATTTATCAAAAGTGTTTAGGCTATGAGGAAGCAAAAGAAGTGTTGGAACACTTTCATGAGAAGTATGGTATAGGACATGTTTCGACAAAAGCAATGGCCCACATGATTCTAAGATTGGGCTATTTTTGGCCCTTGATATTCAAAGATACTTTTGAGCATGTATGCTCCTACCATATCTATTAGACCAATGCCAATAGAGAAAGGAATCTAACAATGCCCTTATAGCCTGTGTATGAGATATGCCCCTTTGCAAAGTGGGGGCTATATTTCACTGGTCCAGTCAACCCACCATCATCAACTGGACATGCATTTATTTTCACAGGTATGGATTATTGTACATAATGGATAGGGGTAGAAACATTCAGAAATTGCACTGGTAAGGTGGTAACACACTTTTTGGAAGAACACATTATTACTAGGTTTAGAATGCCATTCGCCCTTGTGTGTGATAACAGGTTTTCTTTCACATCTGCATTCTTGACCCAATGGGAATTTGAAAATAAAGTCATTATCAAGTTTTCTTCAAATTATTACCCATAAGGAAATGGGGTAGTAAAACCTACAAACAAGAACTTGATCACAGTAATAAAATGACTATTGGAAGAAAATCCTAGGGATTGACAAACGCAACTGAAATATGCCATATGGAAAAATTGAGTGAGAGTAAAAAATGATTTGGGTAATTCTCCATATTTTCTTGTCTATAGATAAGAACTAGTCTTTGCACTTAATCTTAGAATTCCTATTTTGGAATTCATGACTCGGTATGCTGAAGATGCTCACAAAGTACAAATTAGATTGATGAATCTTTTAGAGATGGATGAGAAACAGATAGTTGCATTGGAGCACATGGCTAAACATCAAGCTATTGTTAAAATATAGTTCAACAAGAGAGCCATAATAAAGGCATTCAAGACTTCTAACCTTGTTCTACATTGGAAGAAGGCAAAAGAAAAGCCGGGCAGCCATACCAATTTTCAACACTTGTAACAAGCCCTTAACAAATCATAGAAATTCTAGGAGAAAACACTTTTAGGCTCAGTTCCTTACAGGGAAAATTTCTTCCCTTGTCCATAAATGGGTAGTTTCTGAAGCATTATTTTGAAGCCTAAGAAAAAAAGTTAGATTTTATTTATGCATTTAGTTTAGATTTTTATTTTTGCAAGTGTGTTTTCTTTCAGTCGTGTGTTTCCTTTAAAATTGTGTCAATCCTGGGGGGTAAGGTGTACTTGAGTTTTCTTCTCAAGATTTTACTAACCACTTTTTGGTTATGATTTTAGGAAGAGGTATTTCTTTTTCAAAACATTTGGATGATTGTGTGTCTTATACCAACTGAGCAACTAACATTTCTTGTGGAAATAGGGGATTTTCAGTCTAGAAATCAAAATCCTAGACCAACAAGTTCTCAAAATTTTGCAAATTTAAAATTTGATTATTTTAGGTACTGTTGAATTGAAGTCAAAGATGATGAGGGACAATCCAAAATTCAACTAGTTCAAATAGGAGGGTGTTGGAATTATGATATATTTGTCATTAGTCACAACACTTATTCGATTCTAAATGCTTACCAAGCTCATCACTCAGTCTACAGTTCATACCAAGCATTCAGTAGTGGTTACCAAGTAGAATAGTTCATACCATGCTAAATAGTGGTCACTGAGCAAATGGGAAGTCCAGTAGTGTTTACCAAGTTCATAGTGTTCACTGAGTCATCATTTGAAATCAGTGTTTACCGAGTGATCAAGATAAACGAAGGACTTAGTGTTTAACGAGTGATCAAGGTAAATGAAGGACTTAGTGTTTACTGAGTAAACAAGGTAAATGAAGGAATCAATGTTTACCAAGTGAAGAAGGTTATCAATGGATTTAGTTTTTACTGAGTGACACAATATTCACCAAGTCACCAATCATCACTGAGTTCCAAGCTACTTAGAGTGATTAGTATGGACCGTGCCTTTACTCTTATCGAGTGCATGATGATGCAGTGTATTATAGTGGATACCGAGTATCAGAAGGTCACTGAGTTAGTTTGAGGAACTCAAGTTTTCTACTATCTGGCTGACTCAGTAATGTTTTGTTCACTTGTGTTTGGCCAACCTTGCTAGTGTAAATATTGGAATGGTATATATGTAATGTATTATATCATTTTTTCAAAAAAATGATGAAATGTTGTATATCGTTGTATGGTGTTCTATTGCAATATTTTGAGAAGGGTAAAAGTGAATCAGTAGCAGAATAGAGGAATACAGCAAGGTCAACATAGATGCAGAAAAGTTATATCTATCACATCAGGTGATCAGTGCATAAAGGATCGTATCAGTAATCAGTTGTAACCAGATCCACTGCTTCATCCTAATAGGTGAATAAGTTTGTAAATCCTTTAATAGGGTAGACTTAACAGTCTTTTCTAAATCTCCTAACAGAGTGCATACTTCATTGTATGTTTGTAAATCCTCTAATAAGGTGGATCTAGCAATCCTACTTGCTCCTAACAGGGTAGATCACCAGAAGTGATCATTGTAAGCCTTAGTAGGCCAACTTTATACTACAGTATTGAATTTTTGTGGACATCATCCCCACCTCAATTTTACTTTCTAATTGGAAGGTTTCTGGGTCACCAAATCGGTGTGTTCATGTGTTATGAATATTTATATTTTCATGCATACAATAGATTAGATGGATAAATGGTGAATATGTTATTATGCTGAATTGATTTAAAGTTTAAGAGTTACTGATTCACCCCTCCCCTCTCAGTAACCTTGTTAGTCTTGATTCTTTCCAAAAATTGGTATCAGAGCATTGTGGTTCTCAGGATAAAGTTTGACAACTTGAGCAAAGATCAAGGAAATGGAGATATTTAGACTTGACAAATCTATTGAGAATGAAAAGCTAGATCTAGAAATGGTCATGGCTCAACTCAAAGAGGCAAAGGAGCATCTTTCTCAATCTCTAAAAAGAAGAAAGGAACTTGCAATACAAATGAATGATCATTAGTATGCTGAAGAAAAGATTGAAGGCCTTTTACCATCAAGCAATTCAAATGAAGCTAATGAGGAAAACAATGCAATCAAAGAACTCTTAGAGAAGAATGGATCTCTACAAGAAGAAGTAAGAATGCTAAGAAGAGAACAAGAGATTCAGTCAACAAGGTTATGTGAAATTTTGGAACAAAGGAACATGATGCAATATGAGATAGAAGGAAGGAACAATGAAATTCAAAATCAATCCCTTTAGTATGATGATCTTACAGATCAACTTTCCAATGCAAATGAAGAAATCAAAATTTTCAAAGCACAAAATGAAAGAATAAGGAATGATCTGAATGTTGAAAGACAAATCACTGAAAGGTTACAAAGTGACCTCAGATCTGAAAGAAAAATCAATGAAAGTTTGGAAAATGACTTAAATATTGAAAGGCAAGTCAATGAAAGGATGATAAAATCTCAAATAGATGTGGATCAATTGAATTTGCAAAATAAATAGAATCTTCATAGACAAAAAGGTAAAGTAAGCCTTGGATACAATGAAGAAGGTGAATCTTCCAAACAAGGTGCCCAAAAGAGTCAAAGACCTACTTACAATCACTGTGGCAAGATAGGTCATACATCTAACAGATGTTAGAGCAATGGTAAAGGAAAATTCAATGGTAAATGCTACAATTGTAATCAGCATGATCACAAAGCCAATGAATGCAAAGAGAAACCAAAATTTGAAGGCAAATGTCACAAATGCAAGAAACAAGGTCACAAAGCATCTGAGTGCAGATCTAAATCATTCAATCCAGCAGAAAAAATTGTCAAAGCATTATTTGGTTGGGACTACAATACTTGGTGCAGATGTCACTATTGTGGAGAATATGGACACATTGGAGTAAACTGTACAAGGCATCACCTAAGGAATAAAGATACTACCATAAGATGTTATACATATACTAAACTTGGTCATATATCCAAGAATTGCATGAACATAGGAAGAGTTGAAGATGAAAAGAAGTTCAAGTAGCTCTATCCACATGCAAAATCTTGCAAGAGAATTGGGATAAGACTCTGCAACTCATTCTCAAGGTACATTCTGAGTTTATCTCACATTTTGGTGTCTCTATGTAAATACATTATTTTATTCTTTTCCATTATTGTCAAAAAGGGGAAGAAAGAGATACTCAGAAAGAGATATTGGTGAGATAAATGTACAAAAGAGACAAAGAGATACTATGAATAAAAGTCATATAACTTATGTAAATACCTTGTGTATATTGTATGGGGGAGTTATATGTAAGGAAGCCATGTATATTCAGTAGAATCAGACGTTAGTATGTCAGATGTTGTATATAAGTTTTGGCTCATAAGTGTTTTCATCACTAATGCCAAAGGGGGAGATTGTTGGAATTATGATATATTTGTCATTAGTTACAACACTTATTCAATTCTAAATGCTTACCGAGCTCATCACTCTGTCTACAATTCATACCAAGAATTCAGTAGTGGTTACCAAGCAGAATAGTTCATACCATGCTAAACAATGGTTACCGAGCAAATGGGAAGTTCAGTAGTGTTTACCAAGATCTTAGTGTTCACTAAGTCATCAATTGAAATTAGTGTTTACCAAGTGATCAAGATAAATGAAGGACTTAGTATTTACCGAGTGATCAAGGTAAACAAAGGACTTAGTGTTTACCGAGTAAACAAGGTAAATGAAGGAATCAGTGTTTACCAAGTGAAGAAGGTTATCAATGGATTCAATTTTTATCGAGTGACACAATATTCACCAAGTCACCAATGGTTGCCGAGTTCCAAGCTACTTAGAGTGATTAGTATGGACCGTTCCTCTACTCTTACCGAGTGCATGATGATGCAGTGTATTGTAGTGGATGCCAAGTATCAGAAGGTCACCGAGTCAGTTTGAAGAACTCGAGTTTTCTACTATCTGGCCGACTCAATAATGTTTTGTTCACTTGTGTTTGGTCGACCTTGCTAGTGTAAATATTGGAATGGTATATATGTAATGTATTATACCATTTGGAAAAAAAATGATGAAATGTTGTATATCATTGTATGGTGTTGTATTGCAATATTTTGAGAAGAGTAAAAGCAAATTAGCAGCAGAACAGAGGAATACAGCAAGGTCAACATAGATGCAGAAAAGTTATATCTATCACATCAGGTGATCAATGCATAAAGGATCTTATCAGTAATTAGTTGTAACCAGATCCACTACTTCATCCTAATACGTGAATCAGTTTATAAATCCTTTAACAGGGTAGACTTAAAAGTCGTTTGTAAATCTCCTAACAGAGTGCATACTTCATTGTATGTTTGTAAATCCTCTAACAAGGTGGATCTAGCAATCCTACTTGCTCCTAAAAGGGCAGATCAGTAGAAGTGATCATTGTAAGCCTTAATAGGCCAAATTTATACTACAATATTGAAGTTTTGTGGGCATCATCCCCACCCTAGTTTTACTTTCTAATTGGAAAGTTTTTGGGTCACCAAATCAGTGTGTTCATGTGTTATGAATGTTTATCTTTTCATGCATACAGTAGATTAGATGGATAAATGGTGAATATGCTATTATACTGAATTGATTTAAAGTTTTAGAGTTACCGATTCACCTCTCTGTGGGTGATGCGACGTGCTCCCCTGCCCACAGGTGGTTAATTATGTGGTGTTCCATGTTCCCTAACAGTCATGGCTTTTTGTGCAATAGAAAATGGGCCCTACAAGTGGTATCAAAGCCTAGTTTTGGCTTGGTCATGAGTTCAAATCTCCCTGATGCCTTCCTGACTTGCGTAAGCACCTGGTATGCGTATCGAGGGGGAGATTGTTGGGTGATGCGACGCGCTCCCCTGCCCACAAGTGGTTAATTATGTGGTGTTCCATGTTCACTAACAACCATGGATTTTGGTGCAACAGAAAATGTGCCCTACACCCTCCCCTCTCAGTAACCTTGTTAGTCTTGATTATTTCCAATAGAGGGGTCTCCTTGAGAGGTTTCTAAGATCATTGTGTGTCGTGAGAGTTCCTAAAAGGTTCTAAAAGATGAACGTAAGGGATGTTCGCAAGGGATCAAATCCAAGGAATGACACTGATTCCTAACTACACAGTCTAAGAATTATCAAGATATAGAAGATAAGAAAAAAGAGAAAAGAGAGAGAGAGAGAGAGAAATACAATGTTAAGACTAAAGGATTATAAAGATCTAAAATGGAAAAAGATACATTCTCAAAACAAAGAATCTTGTATTCAAAATATTTCTTCATCAAAAGTAACATTCTAAATTACATGGAGCAGTTATTTAAATGGCTGGAAAATTAAAAGAACATGGAATTCCACCAAGAGCCCTCAAACTAATTCTCTCATCTAGTCAAGCAATTTCTTGATAAATAGCCTTCATGGAGATTCTGAATGAATGAACCAAGAGGAGTGGAAGATTGTTTCAAGTTGTTTGAAAACTTTGATAGACTACATCCTAAGGTGTCAAAGGGAATGAATATACAATGCACACACTAAATTTTAAGGTTTCAAATTCTAAGAGTTTTATTGTAAAGCCATCCGAAAGATGCTTGAGATTGTCAAAGTTTTGTTAGTGTTTGACACACGTTGGAATGATTTTTGCTGATAAAGAAATTCCTTGGTCATTTCTTCCTTTTTCTAGAGCTATTTGTTGTGGTGTCCACAACACATGCCCCATTCCTCACTAGGAATGGGGACCGCAATATTTTTCTAACTCCCAGACTTAGTTTGAGAGTCGAGAGGAAGTATTAAAAGTTAGAAAGTTTTAGAGTTTAATTTTTATTTTTTTTAAATTACAAAAATCAAAAAATTACAAAAAAAATAGATTTTAATCATACACATGTAGGAAAAGTGCTCGTCATGCACCCTGCCACATGGGGGAGGGTTATATAACCCCCCATGTGGCCTCAAAACTTTGCATTAATTTGGAGGTTTTTGCATCAAGTGCATGAAGTAAACACTCAGCATCATTTGGTGCTCCGCACCCATGCTCATAAACTTAGCGCCACTTGGTGCTCCATGCTCGTGCGCCATTATCTTCTCTGCACCTGCACTCAGATACTTAGCATCAGTTAGCACTCCATGCCTATGCTCATAAACTCAGCACTGCTTGGCACTTCACACTCACAGGCCACTATCTAGGTCAAGCTCACACTCGTACACTTAGTGTCGTTGGGTGCTTCATGCCCGCATGCCACTAGTTTGGTCACACTCACTTGAAACCCTAGATGTCCACCTTAGTACCACACACCATCATGACATGCACCTCTATGTCATGACCGCCTCTTGGTGCCATGCACCCCACACATTTTTTTAATTTAGTTTAAATTTAAAAAATAATAATAATATAAATAAAATGTCCAAATTGGGCTTTTATTTTTCCTTTTATTTTTTGAAATTTATAAGTTTTCATTTTATCTGTGAACTAATAATTTTATTTTTTATGATGTGTAGGTGATCAAATTGTGTCTACATCTGAAATTGCACCCAAATCTATCGTGTTCAAATTCCAAGGTGTACCTTCAAAGTTGAGATTCCATGATGATTACATAGAATTACACAAAAATTCAAGAAACTAACCTGGGACACACACATTTAGGAGAATTCTTGAGAATTTGCAACAGGCCAACAGAGAGATTAGCTTTGGCATTTACATTGATCCATTCTGGGTTGGTGAACGTAACATCACATCTCATGTCAATACAATCAGTGGAACTAATCATAGAATCTGTCACAACATTTTGTTCCTGATGAAAGAATAGTCAAGAGTGTCACTAGAGAACTAGTGTTGTACCTACAACCTGACAACATTGAAAGGGTCTTCCATCTTTCAAGAACAAACCAATTCATTAGGATTTCGTATGAAGTAGGTAAGAGATGGTATAGTGAGCATCAACAAGAGCCAATTGACATCATACAATCTGCATACCTTATTGAGAAGCCTCCGAGGGGAAAGATAACAGGAAAAGTGGATATGACCCAATGATACATGAAGGAGGATATCAGTTATTCCATCATTCTCCTAACTAGAGTCATGGGCTTACCTACAATAGGCCACCTCAGCGCTTTTATGGTTAACTTCATTAAGACCATCAAAAAAGCAAAGATACCACTGGACTGGGCCACAACACTAAGTGACAAATTGTGTGAATAGTTGAGGATGGTGAAGGATAAGAAGAGGTTTTACATGACTTCCTACATGGTTTACCTACTTGCAGCAAGGGTGAAAAACTATCCTAGTTTGTACAGGAGAGGAAGTATGTAGGATCCCAATGTCTGGCCATATATAATCTACCCTCAACTAGTCAAGAAGAAACTCTTAGCATAGAAAAAGGAGTATAGAATCATGAATGATGCATTTATCTTTGTGATCATTTGATTCATTAAGGGAGACTATGGGAAGAGGTTATTCAATGAAGCTAAAGCATAGATAATAGCTCCCAGAGCTTATTTCATCTAGTTCAAGATGTTCACATATCTACAGGTAGCTGGTACCTCTATTAATCCTAAGAAGCTCCAAGGATACCCAAGCACTTGACAAGTTGATGCTATTGGAGATTTCTCAACAAATTGATTCATCCTATGAGAAGTTAAAGAGGCAACACAAAGCTTGTTGGGCATGGGCATTGGTCATTGGACCATACTAGGTGAAGGGAAAGTAGGATATTCCATCATTTGAGTGGTAGTGGGAGAATTATCTTCTCAAAGAATACAACTCTCCTCGACCCAATTTTGATAATGTCAGGAGAGTGCAGAGTCTAGCAAGAAAGGACTTCCATCATGAGGATGTTGTTGAAGATCATTGGATGAATGCCACAAAAAACTACAATGTCTGCATTAAGGGCTATTGTAGGATGACTTTGTATCTAGCAAAAAGGGCTCTCTAGTTGAACATCCATTAGGAGATAAAGCAACAGGATTTGAAGGAGTTACTGGACACCTTGTTCAATGTACACAAAATTGGTGAAAGACCCATTATGAATGCTGAGGTTAACAATGAGGAGGTCGATGATATTAATCATCAAGCAAGGCATTTTATTAGAATGATGAAGGATTGGATCAAGAAGCCTTTTCCAGTTGATCCAATTCTTGATACTATAACCTTCCATGCACATGCTTGTCCAAAAAGAAGTAAAAGTAAGAAAGTGACAATTCCGACCTTTATGGCCTAGTCTCCTATCAAGCTAGAGATAGTGTACTAGTTTGATTTCCCGATTGGATATTATCACCCTCCTGAGAGGAGGGGAAAGAACAAAAGAAAGAGGACCTCTCCTCAAAGGATCTAGGTTGAACAAGCTGTTGAACAAGTGCCTTCCTAGCAGCAAGAATAGGGTCCACAAAGGTCCAAAGATATTACAACTACTCAAGTCTAGGATGAATCACAGTTGCCTCCCATTGTGTCTATCCAACCAAAAGAGGGAGAGGTTCCACAAGTCTCCATTCCTCCTACACAAGATGAGCTAGCTTCTCCTTCCATCCCAAAAAAACATAAGAAAAGGATTAAGATTAGGATGAAGAAAAGGCTAAGGATTAGTAGAAGATTAGTGCCTAATCCATCTACTACTGAAAGTATTTTGGAAGGAGATGAAGAGGAGGAAGAAGAAGCAATAGAAGAGGAAGAGGAACAAGTGCCCCTACAAGGAGGAACTGGACTAGCAAGAGCCGTAGAGTTGCAAAGGAGAAAGATTGCCATGGGTACCCCACCATCCACTCAAGTAGAACCCTTGGAACTCTCTTCTTTGGAAGATGTAAGTACAATAGTAGGTCGAAAAGTAGAATTAAGAGAGTGATGATGTTTTCTTAATGTCAAATTTTGATTTCATGCCCATAGGTACATAATTTATTAGGGATAAGATTAGGGACACCCCTACATGTGAACTTCAATAGGAAGACTGGACACAAATGTGGTAGAACAGGGCTCGGTGACTCCTCCACCTTAGGGTTTAGAAGAAGAGCAGGTTTAGATGGAACCATCATCAGAGAAGAGACTAGAACAAATGGTGACTGGTGAATTGTTAGAAGGACAAATGGTGGAATATTTCCAACTACCTGCCCAAGACATCAAGGTTCAAGCCATAGGGTCTACTGAGACTAAGGCTACAAAAGAGGAGCCCTCCCAATAGGAGATGACTCCAAGTAGGAAGGAAAAGGGGAAGGAAATAGCAGAACATACCACTTCATCATCAAGAGCTAGGCCCTCAACAAGATGCATCCCTAGATGGATCCAAAAAAAATAATGAGGAGTAATAAGCCTCAATTTCATGCTTCAAAGGATGACATTCGTGACATTGCAAATATCTTGAACAAACCTGAGTCTCCATCACATGAGGCAATGCCATTGGCATTTTTCACTAGCATAAAGAACTAGGATTTATTTGCACAAGTGGCTTTCCATCCTAAAGGTACAGATTGAGAAGGCCTTGGGCCCAAGGATTATGAGTTAAAGGATGTTATGTTGGGAAGGCCTACATGGGATTTAGCTTAAAAAATGATGACTATGGGAGTTAAAGAGGTTCTTAAGCACTTGGAGCAAGATGAGATTGAACTCCGAGCACTTTGAAGGAAAGTTGAGATCCTAAAAGGATATCTAGCTAAAGTTGTTGGTCCTCTTGATCCTAAGCACCCCGAGCAAACTTTGAATACCATACTTAGAGGAGGGGCAGGTGTATATCTTTATCCATTTTTTAAGGCTTTTCAAGAGTGGCAAGAAAGTTTTGAGGAGAAAGGTGTTACAATCATCATAAAGAATTTGAAGTTACTGCATGCTACATAGGAGAAGATGAATAAGATCATAGCAATTTTGAAGCAAGACTTTAGTATTATGGATGAGGTATGGGCCTAGAGTAAGGATTTGTAGATTCTACAATCCATAAAGGGCCAAAGATACCAGGTTTTGATTGATGTATATAACGGAGAAGAATTAGACATGATCGATGATTGGATAGAAAATATAGTAGATAGCAATAAGGACATTACATGAGGAGATTCATCGGCTCAAGGACCAAGCTTAAGATCAAATTTTGGAAGCAGAGAGATAATACAGTGATGCATGCTTGGATATTTTTGAAGATGAGGAACGAGAAAAGTTGTTACCTATAGAGTTAGTAGTAGAGAATTGTAGGAAGATTTTTGGGGAGGTTGCTAATGATGACAACATCCAACAAGCCTTTAGGATAGAAGAAGCCTTGTTAGAATTTGATACCAAACTTGGGGATTTTGTTGACACCTAGATTGAGGTAGACAATTATAGATAGAAGGTAAAAGATAAGTATGAGGCTTTAGATCTTCTAGATGTGGCTAAGATTGCTGAGATAATAGAGAAATTAAAGGGCAAACATCCAAACATAGCTTTGGAATGAAGAAGAACAAAACCTAGATGCTGGAATTTCAATTTTGACACTCAGTAAAATTTTGAGATTTTCACCCTATCAAGGTCTGCAAGTCTACAAGTGTGTAAGTTGGTAGGTATGCAGGTCCATAGCTTCGCAATTTAGAGGTGCATCGACAATTACCTACTTGTTCCAAAAATAATGCTTTCCTTGCATCAAGAATGCATTCTAACTACTGTTTAACTACGATACATGCTTGGTTAAGGACCAGCCTCTATATTTGCCACCTCTAGATACTCTTACTTTCTCTCTCATATTTTTTTTTGTTTTTGACATTTAAAGGGCTCATGCATCTAATTAATGAATAAAATATGGATGAAGTCCCTCTAAGCACTAGATTAATTGTTGGTCTATGTATATTTAGCCTATTTTAGTGTTTTAAAAGCATTTTATTGCATGAAGATATCTCTCACTCCCAACACAAATTGAGGTGATGATTTCTTATAAATTCCCCATTGCAAAATGTAACAAGGGCCACCATTATTATGCAATAGAATTTTTCTTTTGGTGCTCGCATTTGGAGTGTAGTGATTCTTGCTTGAATTTGTCATATTTTTGTGAACTTCATTCATGATATTGTGATTGAGACAAAGGTTTATTGTGTTGTTTATGGTTGTGCAATCTTTTAGTTCTAGTGTTTGCTACAAATTTATGAATTCAACTAACTTATCTAGCTTGAGAAGAGATCATTGAATTGTGTCTACATAGCCTTTTGTCTTGCATGAGCGCACTTTTTGTGGCCTTGCAATTTGATGAAAGGTCAAATATTATACAATTATAAAAGTTTCTCACCAACTATTGCATATGTGGATTCTAGGAAGTGCTACTCCTGTTTTCATTGGTTTCCTACCGATTTATTAAAAAGCTTAACTCACGGTGTATTATTTTCTATAGCTTATGTGTATTTAGGATTTCAATTTCAAGTTATTTCAATTTCATGTTATTTTTTTTCAATTTCATTTTTTTCTTTACTAACCCCTTGTTAGAATAGGAACTCATTTTAGTTGCATTGTTAGAATTGCATTCATTAAAAAACTAGAAAATACAAAAACCATTGTTCTTTTGTGTATTATTTTGAGATAGCAAATAGATTTACTTCATTTTGAGATCATAATATAACCAACAAAGGCCCCCTCATGAAAAAACACATTTATCTTCAACTAAGTGGATTTTGGTATGTCGCAAGACAAATACTGAACCTTGAAGTTGATCCCAAAAGATTAGCTTTTCAAGAGAGGAATTGGGCAATGGATTCCTGCTGTTGATCTCATGCATAATGATTGCCCAACACCAACCAGATAGAATTAAATCATCTAAGATAATTATTATAATAAAAAATAAAAATTTAAAACATATGAAATTCAAAAAAATTAAAATTAAAAATTAATTAAAATCATTCAAAGACCGACACATCCATATCAGGAGCAAACTAATTATAATAATTTGGACATCAAATGAGCTAAGAACTACATGGATAAAGGATAATTAGGTTAAAATTCCTTCCTGACTCATTAGTTAATTAGGAATACATTGTCTCAAAGATAAGAGAATGTGACCCCTGAATCGATTGCAACATAAAAGATAAAATCCTATGTGAAACATAATCACCTCCTTGTAATAGACTAGCACAATCATGTAGCTAAGGGTATTAAATAAATAAAGGGATCATGATTTGCATTCATCAATAAAATAATTGTAAATGACATCCACCATAAACCTTAATCATTTAAACACTACATATTTTTAATAAACTAGTAAAACACATCCCCTCATGGAGTGTAGAGGTAAGACGTCACAAGGGAATAGAAGAAACATGGGAAGGATCCCTCATGTATGAGGGCTCTAAAAGATAGGTAAAAGGCTCTAACTTAAATACCATGATGAAATGATATATTTTATGTGGAAGTAGTCTTCAAGAAAATTTTAAAATAAAAAACAATCAAGCTCAACCAAACCTTGACAATATGAGTTGGGAAAAAATATAATTCTATATTTTTCAATATATCAATTTAATGTGAATCATAAGAAAAATATATCTCTACCAAAAGGCATAAGGAGCCAAAGTTAATGTAGTGGAAGTTGAAAATCATTCCTTCTAGAACTCATCTCTTTAGAAACTACCAAATGATAAGAAGAAATCAAACACAATCGTCCATTTATACAATCCCATTAAATAGAATGAATATAAACATTCACTATATCATTTTAATCAAATAAAGTTGAGGTGGATGGGTCTCAATCACCTTAATAGAGAAAAATGTGAAATGTAATCATATATCTATTAAGTATCAGGTATTGAGAGAGAAAGTTGTTAAAAAGGAGACTAGACTAGAGTATGTTAATATAAAGGAGCAGATAGAAAATAAATTTACAAAGTATTTACATAAGGATGTATTTGAGTATTCAAGAGGTATTCTTAGGGTTTTTTTGAACCCTACTTTTGAGTAGTTGATGCAGAAATTTGCATCAATCTAGTGGTAGAGAGGATTATGTTTAATCTAAACTAGATGTTAGATGCTTCCTCTATTGGGGAGTATCTATGTTTGCATTGAGCCATGAAGGACTCTTGGTAATTGGTGTTTCAATACTATATTCAGAAACTTGATTTGAATAATGATATTGAGTAGCAGATTCACATAATGATGCCCTTTTCATTGATTTAAATGTGATAGAGAAGTGCATAGAAATCATCCTTAGTATGGGGGAGAGAATTATATGAAGAAAAATTGTAAGTACTGGGGATATGAGTATATAATGGTGGAGAGATATTTCAATGGGGGAGATGCATTGGATATCAGAGATTTAATTGATGAAGAGGAATTGAAGATTTGACTAATGAATAGGATTTTAAAATATAAGAGTCATAGCAAAAGAATTGCATTTGGCATTCATGGAGCTTGAATGTTTTTCATCTATGTTTCCATCAATGCTAAAGGCAAAGATTGTTAGCATGAATGATAAAGATATTCCTACAGGGGAGTATTTTAGCATTGTAGGATGATTACAAAGATTGTTAAAATGGTCATATATTTTATTCATAATTCTTTTTGTGATTGATCTCAAAATAGTATTAATACTGTGACGATTGACAGAGTAACAAACAAAGATCATCATAGCATAGATAAAGTATTGGAGATGAGGTTATGGAAAATTGAGGATGTTTTATATAGAATGTCCTAATGTTGTGGTTAAGAGAATGTATAGAAAGTTGAAGTCATGTGACATTACTAGAGATTTACTAATGACTATCTATTATGGAAAAGTTATTAAGAACTAAATTTTGATGATTGGCTTATATCTCCTAATATAGATAGAATTTGGATAAGAATAGATAAAAAGATGTAGAAGACGTCATGAAAATGATCTTTCTAAGTCAACAAATTTAGATATCTCATGTGTGAAGAGTTATCAATCTTGAGAGATAATAATTTTATGTAATTATGGAATTGTAAGGTAATGTGCATTAATATGGTTATATATAGTTTTTTGTGATTAAGAAAGCCTCAAATCCTAATCAATAATATATTATAGGAGTTCATATAAAGGAAGGATTATTCTCTTGTTTGTTATGAATGATATAGAATATGAGCATAATTTTGTGAAGTAATATGTGGAGTAAGTAGATGCATGTAAACCATCTAAGGGATTGATATGTGATGTGAGGTTGTGGATGTCATGTTGATATATTAGAAGTATTGGGTGTAGTAGAGGCACAGTAAAAGGATAGAGAAACAATTGTTGAGAATTAGTTGGATAATGAGTTTCTAACCTTTTCTTAAAGTTGTTTCTATAGTGAGTCTTTTTGCCTTCTACAACTCCTAACATTGTTGGAATCTCCTCACATGGATTCAAAATCTTTTGATAGGGACTGATATTTACTAAATGTACTTAACTGAATCCTTGCATGGTCTATCTTCTTACAAGTAACTCATATATTAGTACATCATTATTTTGGTACCATCCCCATTGGGGTTTTCCCTTTGATCAAGGGTTTTCGTAGTTATTAACAAAATATGATGTTATTGTGTATGGTAATCTTCTTATGGTTTTTCTTTATGTTCATCAAATGTTTCAGATTTAATAAGGATAATAAAATTGTTTTCATTAATTAACTGATCAAACCCCCCTCCCCACCCTCCTATGAGTTATCTTGGCATTTTACATAATCATAGCCCTTAAACCAAGGCCTTAATTTCAGCCACATTGTTGTAGTGACCCCAATAGGATTTTAATTTTCCTATAGATATTACCCTTCTAATCATATATTATATAACCAATCACTTCTTTCCCTAGATTTCCCTGAGAAGCTCGACCAAAATTGAGTTTTTGTCAAGTGTGAGGTGGAGGATTCCAAATACATTCAATAATTTTATGTTTATTCTCTAACACACTTAATCCTACACAAATGGTATTATTCAAACCAAACCATTATTTTGAAATATAGGCATTGCTCTCAAAGAAGAGCCCTTCATGATGACATTTAGACCTTAGTTTATTATTGATACTTTCTACTTCAATTTTATTGCATAAGGATTCATGTGTTATTTATAATCCTTGAAATATTCTTTTAATTTTTTCACTCCAGATCTCCCATATAATGATACCTATGGTTATGCTCCTTAGGTTGTCATAAATGCTCTCAGGCTCTTTAGAGGATCAAGATGATAGATGGGCAAGGACACCATTAAGAAAATCCATATTAAGGAGAAGTATTTTGCAAACCCAAGACTATCATTGCTAAGTGCAAGGATGTGATCAACCATCTCTTCATGTTCTTTACATAGGCTACATTAGGAAGGACCATAAAATCTAAAAATTCTAAACAACTTAGTTGTGAGGATTCATTTTTGGAAAGCTTCCCATAGAAATATCCATTCTTTGGGAAAGCCTTATTTATTCTACTAGAGGTCTGGAGGGGGAGTTTAATCATTTTGGATGGGCCACAAGGTAATTATAACCTTCCTGAACATTGTATTTTCTTTACTTAGTTGTACTCTAGATTAGTTGATCTTCTTTCACTTTAGGGAAGATTTATCAAGCTTGGAGAGTAGTGATCAGCTCAAGGTTCTCTTATTGGAATAGGGGAACATCATGAAGGCATCTCCACTCTCATCTCAAATAAGGATGATTATTGGGAAATTTTATGTAGTTATCAAGGGTGTTATTGCATTGATCTTTGAGTGTCCCACATATATGAGGAGAGATGGAGAGGTGGAGAATGGGTATCTAGCCAAAGAATCTTCTAAAAATAATACATCATGGTCATTGCCCACATCCCATAATAGGTGATTCATAATTAGGGGTCTGTTATTTGACATTAAGTACCAAACTTTCAAAACCCTAGGGGAAGATTATTCTGAATATGATAAGTGGATTTATTGTGAAAATTTATTTATGAATTATAATCTTGGCCCATTTCTTGATATGCTCCTTATCAAGTCTCCAAATGAATTTTACTCCAAATGCTTTACTTTTCCAAGGGAATTTTCTAATATGTAAGCCTCCAATTTTATCAAGTTTTCATAGGTTTTCCTAGCTAATCAAAGAAATTTTCTATGTTAGGAAGTGACTTTCTAGTAGAATGTCTAAAATTTCCTTTTCATATCATTCTTAGCATTGGATGGAAGAGGAAGGAAGGATATTTTATAATATGGTAAGATAGTAGGGACAAATTAGAATATGTATTCCTATTCACAATTCTAATTTGGTGAACAAAAATGAAGAATTCAAATTTTTAAGAATTTATATATGCCCATTCCACTCATATTCCCACTGTGAAATAGGCCATTAATGAATATAAGTGAGAAACAAGTTTCATTTCTAAAGACTAATTTCTTTTAGGTTCAATTAATGAAAACTGTTTCAATAAAAGTTATAATTTTTGAAAACTCAAGTATGGTACTATATCTTAGCACCTAAAGATGTGTACTCATAAATTTTTTAAGACAACTAAATCCATGCTTAAGGAGTTTTTGACTAAGGGATAAAAACTTACAAGCAAACGAGAAACAACATGGAACATTATAGAAAAATAATAATATCCTTTTCTTCTAGACTATGCTTGGCTAAAGAAGTGTTCCTTAAGGAATATATGTAAATAGTGGATGAATCAATGAAATACTATATCTTAGATATCTAAGAGTCTTATAACTTATTAATAAAATATTAATTGTAACTACACCTTAGAAAATTTAAAATTTACAACTATAAATCTAATAATTAATTTGTATAACCACATTTAAATTGCATGTATTTTTCTATATATTTACAAAGTTTTTATTTATTTTTAAATAGCTCATGAAATTTGCAATGAAGATTTTGACAATTCCTAATGAATATCTACTTCTACATTAACAATCTAATTAGCACTCAATGAGGTGAGACTAACATCACAACTTCCCTAAATCATCCTTTTAGCCAAATAAGATTGTGAAATCATTGTCCTTTGATTCTTGTATGAAGTTTTATCCATATCTCCCAAGGCATAGTTAAAACTAAGTGAACCAAAAGAAGTAATATAAATAGCTTGAGAAAATATTTTTTAAATATATATTTATTTACTAGAACATGTGTTTTAAATTGCTCATTGTCTCTTTCTTGCAACTCCTCATGAATTTTATCATGGTTCATAGGTAGACCTGGCATCCCTATGCCCATCCCCTCCAAGCCCTAGTCCTCCACCACCTAGTCCAAGCCTAAGAAACATAAAAAGACCTTGAATCTCTATGCTTGAATTAGGAATAACTAGAACATTCAAACATATTCTAAGCAAGAGAGAATTTCTATTGTCCCGGGTAGAATATAGAGTGCTATTGATGGGGACACAACCCAAGCACAGAATCGACACAATAGGAAAGGGAAAATTTTATTAACTGTGAGAAAATGCTAGTACATTTAGTACAGAGAAAATAGACTTCAAAACATGCCCTAAGGGCTTACAATAGTATAAAATTGGAGATAATTTCTCCTTTCAGTACCTCCTCTCAAACTCCACTTCAAACTCCTTTTACAATGCTAGAAATGTTCTTAAATAGACCCCAAAGTGTTAAGGATTAGGAATACATTCTAGAAAGTGCTAGTTGGCATCCACTGACCAAGTAGAAGGCTCCAAAAGCCACATTACAATTTGGCACAAATCTAGAAGAATCTAGAAATGGTAACCGAACTTTCGGGAGGCATAACTTTTGAACCGTAGCTCTGATTGATGAATTGTTTACATTTTCAGAAAGCTCTCAAAGTGCTCTATAGCCCTATGGACCAGCTTTGCTTGTCCCCCATTTTTGGCCCTATTTGAGGTCTTTTAATGCCCCTAACCTGACTTTGAAGCATTCTTAGGAGGTCTCTAGAAACTGAAAAACTACAATAACTTTCGAACCATGGGGTCTTTTGACCTGATTCTTTTTCTAGAATGCTCTAAATTACAATTACATTCATCTGGCCAATTGACACCCTCTAAGCCACCAAAATTATGGCTCAATTACATACTCCTATTTTTTTTTTACATTTACACGTATCCTAAGGTGTTCAAATACTCTATCCTAGAACAGTGATAGTGGAACTGTGAGAGTTGGAACCTTTATTTGACCCAAATGGGTATCCAAAAATGAAAACACATGAAACAGAAACTAAGTCTAAGTACATTTTTTTGGGTGACACAGGATTGCCCTTATACCTCTAGATGCTCCTACATCAGACACCCAGGGTAAATTGAAAAGTGACCCTATCACTTTATGAATGGTAGAGGAAATCCCAAATCGAAAACCTCAGCTGTTGATATCCAAGTTGAGTCCTTGATTGGCCATCCTTTCCACTTGACCAAATACTCTTCATACTGCCTATTTCTGGTACTCCTGCCTACATGATGATCTAGGATGTCATCTATCTCCTCCTTCTTAGAAACAGGAATTGGACATGGATCTAACATCGGCTCCTCATCTGCACCATCATCATGATACTCAGTTAAGTCTGCAATGCTGAAAATAGGAGAAATGTGAATACCATCTAGAAACTCCACCTCATATACATTTCTTGAGTCATGTTTCTTTAGAATTTTGCAGGGGCCAAATTTCTTCATTTTCAACTTGTTGTATGCACCGGCAGGAAATATTTATTTTCATAAGTGTACCATGACTAGATTCCCTACTTGGAATTCCTTATGCCTTCTCTTTTGATCAGCCCTAGCTTTATACTCTTGACTCATCTTGGTAATGTGTGCCTAAACCTCCTCATGTAGACGCTTGATATGTTCAGCAAATTTTTTAGCTTTATCACTTGTCCTCTCCCCTTGCTCTATCTTCCTCAATTCTGGTGTAGTCCTTGGGCTACTTCCATATACAATTTGAAATGGTGATCTACCAGTACTCCTATTTATAGAGTTATTTTAAGAAAACTCTGCTTGTGTAGAATCAAATCCCACCCCTTGGGCTTATCCCCAACTAAACATCTCAGCAAATTGCCCAGACTTCTGTTTGGTCGTCAGTCTGTAGGTGATGTGTGCAACTAAATTTCAAGTTTTTTCTCAACTTTTTCAATAATGTTCTCCAGAAATACCCCACAAATTTATTGTCTCTGTCAGAAACTATACTCCTTGGGAGACCATGTAGTCTTACCACCTCTTTGAAAAACAAGTCTGCAATATGGACAACATTATGAGTTTTGTGGCATGGAATGAAATGTGACATTTTGGAGAACCTATCAACCACTACAAATACTGAGTCATTACCCCTTTGTGTCCTTGGCAATCCAAGAAAAAAATCCATACTTATGTCCTCCCATGGCTTTGATGGAATAGGAAATGGCTGATATAGTCCAGTATTGTGACTAAATCCCTTGGCAACTTGACAAATCTGACAACTTTGTACAAACTTCTTCACATCCTATGAAATCTGAGGCCAAAAATAATGTTCTCTAAGAATGGCAATGGTCTTATCTCGACAAAATGTCCTACCATCCCTCCATTGTGTTTCTCCTTAATCAGATTTTCCCTTATGGAACTCCTTGGAATGCATAATTGACTGCCCTTGAATAATATACCATCCTGAATCAGACAGTCTAACCACTTAGTTCTATCTATAGCAATAGGATCTTTACAAGCTTTCTACGCTTTAGCAAAATCAGGATCCTCAGTGTACAGATTCTTGAGTTCATCAAACCGAACTACTTCAACCTGCATTACTATAAGCAACAACTGTCTCCTACTTAATGCATCTACAACCCTATTAGATTTTCCACTTCTGTGCTTCAACACAAATGTAGAGCTCTGTAAGAACTCTACCCACTTCATATGCCTTTGATTCAATTTACCTTAGCTATTTAGGTACTATAATACCTAATGATCAGTATATAAAACAAATTCCTTCAGCAATAAATAATGCCTCCATTTCTTTAAGGCTTGAACTATTGCATAGAACTCTTGATCATAAACAGAATACTTCTTTTTCGCATCATTCAATTTTTCACTAAAATATACAATAGGCTTACCTTCTTGGATTAATACAGCCCCAATAGCGCTGCCACTAGCATCACAATCCACTTGGAACACCTTTCTAAAATTTGGAAGTACCAACACAAGTTGTTCTATCACCTTCTTCTTCAGCAATTCAAAACATCTTGCAGTTGTTGTAGTCCATTTGAACTCTTTTCTATCCCCTCTTATTGTGTCAGTCAGGGGTGCACACATGGCACTGAAATTCTTAATAAACTTTCTGTAAAAACTAACCAAACCATGGAACGATCTTACCTCAGTAGCAAACCTTGGAGTAGGCCATTCCAAGATGGCTTTTACCATCTCTAGATCCATTTTGAGACCTTCAGGTGATATAACAAACCCCAAGTAGACTAACTCCCTTTTTCCAAAGATACACTTCTTCAAATTAATTAACAGTTTCTCTTCCCTTAACCTTTCAAGGACACTATGAATATGCAATAAATGTTCTTCCAAAGTCTTGCTGAAAATTAAAATATCATCCAAATAGACAATAACAAATTTTCCCAAGAACTTCTTAAGTACCTCATTCATAAGCCGCATCAAGGTGCTTGGGGCATTCGTCAATCCAAAGGGCATGACTAACCACTCATAAAGACCCTCCTTGGTCTCAAAGGCTGTTTTCCACTCATCTCCTTCTCAAATCTGTATCTGGTGATAACCACTCTTGAGATCTATCTTTGTGAAGTATTGAGCTCCACTTAAGCAGTCCATAAGATCATCCATTATTGTCAAAGGAAATTGATACTTGATGGTTATCCTATTTATAGCTCGAGAGTCTGTACACATCCTCCACTCTCCATCCTTCTTTGGTGCTAGTACTGCAAGTACTGTACATGGACTCAAGCTCTCTCGAATCAAACCCTTCCTCAATAACTCTTGAACCTGTCTATTTAGCTCCTTAGTTTCAGTATGAGTCATCCTGTTAGTAGCCTTGTTAGGCAAACTAGCTCCTGGGATTAAATCTATCTGATGACTGATTGGCCTTACTGGTGGCAATCCTTCTGGAACATTATCAGAGATGACATCTCCAAACTCACCTAGTAAATCTAAAACTTCAAGTGGTATTTCAGTACTACCTTCTTTATCTTTTCTAGAAATCAAAGCATAGCACATACGCTAATGTTTCATGCCATCTAAAAACTTCCTTCCATCAACAAGACAAATCCTAGCACTGCTACATACCTTTTCAGCTTCCTTTTTCATGGGCTTCAGTTTGTGGTGAACTCCATCCTTCGTTAGAGAGTATGTGTTTGCATGACCATCATGTACTACATGCCTATCAAATTGCCATGGTCTACCCAACAATATATGGCATTGGAATAACATCACAAAGAACTTCATCATGGTAAATCTGAACTTTGAATTTCACTAAACATTGTTCACTTACCAGGACCTTATGATCATCTTTCACCCAAGCAATCTGATAGGGCTTGGGGTGTTTCTCCCTCTTGAGCTTTAGCTTAGAGACCATCTCCTCTGATACCAAGTTATCAGTGCTACCACCATCAATGATCACATCACAACATTTATCCTCACACTTACACCTGGTACAGAATAAACTCCTCCTTTGTCTGGGTTCATTCTCACCACTTAGTAGGACCCTTTCATTTACTAAAGTCTCTCATCTTTCTACATCCTCTGAATGTGATGATTGTGCATTCTCATCCACATGAGCATCCCTAGCTTGACCCTTAGGTCTCCTATCTATCCTTCCTTGTCATTGAGGGCATTCAAAGGCACGATGACCTTCTTCATTACAATGGAAATAGGTACCATGGAAACCTTCTCTTCCTTTTCCATGTCCTCTACCTCTTCCTCTTTGATTTCCAAAGTCTTGATCTCAAGAGCGGTTAAAACCCTTGTTCCTCTGGTTCCTACTAGTACCCACATCTTCATTCTTCTTTTGGGTTTCATTTTGGCCTCTAGAGGACCTACCACTACCTCATCCTCCTTGACCACGCCCTCTTTGTCTTCCTTCAATACTCTTATTTAGCTTCTCTTCCACTCGTAGGGTAAACTAGTACGCCTCTTCAACACTGGTCATTCTTACCAGACTTAATTCCTCATGGATGCTAGGTCGTAACCCATTGATATAGTGAGCAAACTTCTCCTTAGTTGCTTCTACATGCCCTGCTCTAATCAGAAGTTGGCAAAACTCCTTTGTATATTCTTAGACTGATTTTCCTACTTGCTTTAACCCATGCATCTTCTTAAACAAATCAATCTCATAATCAACAGGAATGAACTACTTCTTCAATTTGTCCACCATACAATTCCACCTTGTGATCTTCTCCTTTCCTCTTCTATTTCTTTCCAATTAAACCTCTTGCCACCAAATTTTGGCATGTCCTTTTAGTTTGGCCTTTGTAAACTTAACCCTATCTGGGTCACTGATATCCGCATACTCAAAGTATTATTCCAGTTCATTGATCCAATCGATCAACTCATCTGGTTTTGAATTTCTTTAAAATACACCCACATCAATTGTAAGTCTTTTCCCAAACTTAGTAATGGCCTTAAAAATCCTTTCCTCTACCTAATTCAGAACTTCCCTGTCAAATTCTCCTTTTGGTCCAATTTTTTCTTCATCATTGTCATCCTCACTTTTGTCACCTACGACAACATTTGTTCCTCTACAAAGCTCCTCCTGCAATGCTTGTACCTTCCATTAGAGGGCTCTAACCTCCTTAGGATTAATAGCTCTAGCCCTTCCACCATGCTCTCTTTGTGGAGGCATCTTCTTAACTCAAACCCACAACCACACAGTCCTGGTGCAAACTACCTCACAGTCGACGCTTTGTCTACACACTCAGGAAAACTCGCTCTGATACCACTTGATGGGGACACAACCCAAGCACAGAATGGACACAACAAGAAAGGGAAAATTTTATTAACTATGATAAAATCCTAATACATTTAGTACAGAGAAAATAGACTTCAAAACATGCCCTAAGGGCTTACAATAGTATAAAACTGGAGATAATTTCTCCTTTTAGTACCTCCTCTCAAACTCCACTTCGAACTCCTTTTAGAATGCTAGAAATGTTCTTAAATAGACCCCAAAGGGTTAAGGATTAGGAATACATTCTAGAAAGTGCTAGTTGGCATCCACTAACCAAGTAGAAGGCTCTAGAAGCCACGTTAGAAGTCGGCACAAATCTAGAAGAATCTAGAAATGGTAATCGAACTTTCGGGAGGCATAACTTTTGAACCGTAGATCCGATTGACGAATCGTTTACATTTTTGGAAAGATCTCGAAATGCTCTATAGCTCTACGGACCAAATTTTCTCATCCCCCATTTTTCAGCCCTGTTCAAGGTCTTTTAATGCCCCTAACCTAACTTTGAAGCATTCTTAGGAGGTCTCCAAAAACTGAAAATTTGCGATAACTTTCAAACCGTGGGGCCTTTTAACCTGATTCTTTTTTTGGAATGCTCTAAATTAAAATTACACTCATCTGGCCAATTTAAACCCTCTAAATCACCAAAATTATGTCTCAATTACATACTCCTTTTTTTGGCATTTACACGTATCCCAAGGTGTTCAAGTACTCTGTCCTAGAACACTGATAGTGGAACTGTGAGAGTTGAAACCTTTATTTGACCCAAATGGGTATCCAAAAATGAAAACACATGAAATAGAAACTAAGTATAAGTACATTATTTTGGGTGACACAGGATTGCCCTTATACCTCTGGATGCTCCTGCATCAGCTATGGTGTGCAACAAAGAGTTGTCAATACTCTATCGAATTAGGATACTCAATGTCAATTCAAAACCAAAGTACCATGGTGTGGGAGAATAAGCTATGTTGGAATAATACATGTTTTTACCTAGATAGTCAGCAATCCCAAAATCCTAACTAGAGATAGACTGATGAGAAACTGTGAACCATTTGCTCCTACATTGTGAATTTTTGAAGGAAGTTTAGGATTTTGGTTTTAGAAGAATCAATTGGAGTGGACCTGTGCTAAACGAACTCAATGATTTGTTGGATGCATGGTCAAAATCCCCTCAAAAAACTTATTTGGTGTATATTTACACAACCATGTCTTTGATAGCCCTTTGAGAAATCTAGAAAGAACACAACAAATGCATCTTTTATGATAAATCAAAAACAAAGGAAAGATTTCTACTCAGAATTAAGAAATTAATATCTGAAGTAAATTAATTCCATATCTATCTCTTGGTATAGACCACACATCTTTTATATGTAACTGTTATTCAGCCACCCATAGTCGAGTGCATTTAATGATACCCAATTATATTTAATAAATTTTCCATTTGTATATTTTTTTGTTATAAATCAAATTGATGAAACTAATCTTGTTCAGAGCTCATTTCTTGAGTATTCTACTAAGTTATATTTATGAGAATTTTCACAGTATCAGAGCCATGAAAAAGCAATAGTGATTGCTATTTTTGTAGTTCCCACCTATAGTTTTCTTTTCCATTATATTTACCAAACTCTTTTATGCCTATTTCATGGATGTGTTAGTTTAAAGGATAATATTTCATAACTTGGACTAGAGATATATCAACGATGATTACTTAGTTGACTATATTTCATGTATTGTTTAATGATTATGGTTACTGGTGCACTAATGATGCTTTAATAATTCATAGTTAATAAATGTGATTTCTTTCATAGCAATGTTAGATGATGCTTTAATGATGATTACTTCATATTCATAACAATGCATTATTTTATCTGGGCATTTGATGTTTGACTTATAATTATTATGGTACTTACCCCATACTTGCATGTGTATGGTGTGTGTGTGTCTCTATTTTATCTTTTTGTTTGTCTTGTTTGATGTTGTTAAGGGAGGGAATCATAGTCACTTGCTAGTTGGGATCTACATGATGTACCACTGCCTGCCATTGCCTTTTTAGTTTAGATATAGCTATATACATGTACGTGCTCCTCTTTTATGCAGGATTGCAAGTATTGTGCATCAACTTCCTTGAATTGTAAGGATGAGCGTGCCCTATCACAATAACTTAATGGTAAGAATGCGAAGATAATGCTAAGGTCAAATCCCAACCATACCCTAAATACTTATCTTGCAGGGAGGACTCGTAGTTGACTTTTCACCCTTTTCAAAACTCGTGAGTTTATTTTTGTCTATGTCGTTTAATTTTGAGTTTTGGTATGGTGTGGTGATGTTGCTTTTATGTAGATTTCACTATGTGATTTATTTGGTAAATAATTTAACTACAATATATGGGTTAATCATATAAACATTTAATTAAATAAAATAATAATTAAATATGTGCTTTAATTTAAAAGTCTAAATTTATAAAATTGGTTAAAATGAATAGCATATGATGATATTTTATTAATTATTAATTAATTAAATATGTACTTCTATTTAAAAGATTTAATTTAAAATTTTAATTTAAGAAGTTGGACAAAAAAAGATAATGAAAATATTAAAATATTAAAGATTTAATATTATTTTATTATAATTATTTACTTAATAATAATTAAATTAGATTTGCATTTAAACAATGAGCTTTGATTATTATTATTAATTCAAATAACAAACTATGCTTTAATTAGTGCTTACACTAATTAATAAGTGGAGGAAAAAAAATATAAAAGAATATTTTAATTAAAAAGTTCTTTAAATGTGCATGAAAGAATTAAATTTAAAAGATTTGATTAAAGTTATAATTAGGCATATTTATATTTATTTTATTTAATAATAATTTATTTAAGAATTTTAATTTTAATAAACTCTAAATAATATTAGTAGTTAAATTAATAAATGTTATATTAAAAATGTTGCATGATTTAATAAGGGAGGGAAAAGTTTAATTTTTATAAACTATATTTTAATTAAATTGCATAGTGTGTGCATGAAAATTAAAATATGGTAATTAAGACAAAGGGTTTTCACATGATTGCATGACCAAAGCCTTGATTTGGGGGAAAAACTCGTTATTAAGGAAGCTTGAGCTCATTTTTCAACACACAAGTTTTGGGGAGCAAAATTCAAAATTGGATCAAAAGAATTGTTGAATTTTTTTTGAAAGTTTGGATTTGCATGCATTCACAAATTGTCTCAGATTTTAGCTATGGTTTAGAGGTAGGGTTTGGAAACCCATTGTAAAATTTTATTGAAAGATTTGTCTACTTCACGTCTTCCTAGGTGTTTGCATATTGCTAATTAATTTACTATATTGATTGTTGAATAAATATTTATGTTGTAATTTTTGAAAAAGAAGAACTTCTTAATCAATAAAACTTGACTAAAGAAAATTATAGAAAAATTGTAGAAAATTATTGTGATTGTATTCTTATAAACCCTTTTCTAATATAACAAAAATTTGATTATTGAAAATTGGAAGAAAAACAATAAATTGAATAGTTAGAGTTTCAATTTTAAATTTTTCTTTAGAACTATGAAATTATCATGAATTTTCTAGATATAGATAAATATTACTCTTATATCTAAAATAATTTAATTGTAAAGTTTAATGGAAAAAAGAAAAAGATTAACTGAGAGGAAAACATGTTGTAACTAAACTTATGCATGCACGCGAAAACAAATATGCTAAAAATAGAAACCTAAGTATAATATCGTTACATGCATGTGAAAATAAAGAAAGCTAAGTATATTAGGGTTGCATATGAAAAAAATGCTAAAAATAGAAAAATAATTATATTATGGTTGCATGATTTAATAGATCAAAGACATGCAAAAATACTAATTGCATCTATATTTTTATTTAATATAATTTAATTTTTAGATTTATTTATTAAGAAAATTAATTAATTAAAAATAAAATTTTAAAATTATTTAATAATTTTTAAAAATTTAAATAAATATTATTCATGCAGTTAAAGTGAATGTCAGTAATGTTAGTGATTTTTAAGTCTAATTAAACTCTTAGTTGCATATAAATAATTTTATATTTATTAATGCAAGAAGGAAGTTAATAAATAAATATTTATAATTTTATTATATTTTAAGAGAAGTTGTGGTAGAGTTCACATTGTCATCATTTAGTTAATAACTATTTGACTTTATGAGAAAATTTATAAATAATAATATTTTTTTAATAATTTTATCTCTAGTTGCATTATGAATTAAAGGAAAAATAAATATGAATATTAGATTTATATAAAAGTCATATTAATATTTTAAAAATTGAAACTAATACCAATATTTAAATATAATAATATACATTTATTTTATTAATTAAATTATTTATGATTTAACATTATTGAAATTAATAACATTTTAATATTGCATGATATTTTATATGCACAAAAAGATTGGATATTTAAATACTTATTATTTTAAATAAGTATATCGACATAAAAATTTATATTAACATATATATCCTTACTTTATTTTTAAACACATCCTTATGACCCAAACTAAATAAGAGAAATTGGTGGAATTAAATCATGTGGTTGAAAACTATGTGTATTCTAATATTCTATTTATAGTCTTGTGATGTTTATTTTCGGGATGGCTTTTCTTTATGGGTTGTTTAGTTTGCCAAATTTGGATGTGCACTAGAGGCGTTATTTTGATATTTCTTTTATGATTATTTGACTGGATGTCATGATGAACTTTATGATTTGAATTGAGATTTATGTTTTATAAGCTTAATACTATAGAGCATTTTGAGAACTTGGGTTTTGAGAACCAATGATTTTTTTTAGGTTGCTTGGTAAGGAACCAAATTCAATAAATGTTATTTTTTGTGGTATGGGACACTTGTGGTTTGCAATTTTTGGGTAGTCTAGGTGCATGTCTATGGGAGTGGCTTGCAATGGGGGTCAAGGCCCAAAGTGGCTGACAAGGTAACTCATTGTAAGTTTTGTAACAAGTGATAACATACTAATTAAAATATCTTTCCTAGCCCTTTTGGTTGAGATACATTAAAAAAATAAGGTAGAGATTTTTCCTCACCCATGCCTTGAGTGCTTGTATAGACTAAAGATGAGATGGAGATGATATCTTGAGAGGTATGACTAGTTTCATCATCATCATGAGAAAGTATTCTAGTTCTGCATATAGTCACTAGGGGGCTAGGGTCTTGAGAGACTGCCAAGGTAACTCTAGAGTTGGCTCATGTGATGACACTCCATAGTATGTAGCCTGAATCTCCTTCATATTTTTTATATATTTGCCTGTAGTGGTTTTCTTGTTGGAAATTACTTTTGATGGTGTTTTTATTGTTAGTTGTTACTCATTGATTGGATGTCATTTACTACTCATAGTTAACTTTTGTTAATGAATGATCGGTTATTCATCAATGGTGTTTTCATTGTTGGGGTTAGTAATTGGCAGTTTACTTTTATTGATGATAGTTGTTATCTATTGGTCATTGTGCTTGTAACGCTTGACATTGATTTTGAGGTGGTTTTATATTTTTTTAGTCTCATTATTTTTTTGTTGACTTCATATGTGTGTTGGTATTGGATGAGTGTTATTTCAACTTTGGTTATATTTTCTTCTTGAGTAGTTTGTGCTACCCTTAAGGTAGTTTTGGCTATCAGGATTCCTTGCCTAGGATTATTTTATGATTTGATTATCTATGTGTGGATTTTACATTATCTCTCCTACATGGTGGGAGTTAGAGCTTGATTAGGTGACCATGTGGTCGGGAGGTAGTGTATTCTTACCATTTGGATGTTCCTTGATACAGTGGAACTGTTATCATTCTTCCTCTTATCTTGAAGACTTCTATTCATTTGATATATCTGTGTATCATATGTTTTGAGATCCTATGGGATATTGTATTGCATATTGATGGACTTGTATCTATTTTCACATACTCTATGACACGTATAGTGGATGTTATTCATTAGAAGTACTTTCATATTATTATTTGTACTTATGCATTTTCTTACATATTTATGTATGTATTTATTCATTTTATGATTATGGATATTATAATTGAGACTTAAACTTATTAATAAGACTTTCTTAAATGTGACTTAACATGAAGGGATCCTTGAGGAATTGAAATTGTATTTGTAATTGATTATGTGTATTTGATGTGTATGTATATATTGCTTCCACATTATTGTTACTTTGATGTTTTTTAAGATTTTTTTTAAAAATAGTTTAGTAAACTTTATGACATATTAGATTTATTTCTTTTGGGTTCCTGAGCAGTGTGTTACAAGTTTGAAGTCTATTCTAAGAATAATAGTTCAAAGAGATTCTTGTGTAAGGAAGAAAAGGTGCATGGAATCACTTCCTACACTAATATTTAAGAGGATGATCACAAAAATTCAACTAAGTATTGTAGAGATCTCTCAAATCTGAAAGATTACAATACACTTGTAATGCAAGTTCTCACAAGAGTGCATCACCACAACTCAAACTCGGACTCAAATTTAGAGAGACTCCTTCTAGCACCAATCTTGCAAGCTAAACTTGATGATTCAAACACCTCCCCAAGCCATCCTTTTATAATGATTTGCCACTTGTAACTCATTTGTGATTTTATAAAATCATGGGCAAAACAACCATGCCACATCTTACCCACTTATAATTTGTAACTCCAAGAATACCATTTTCGTCCATAATTTTGTCCTCTAGTTTAGACCCTCATAAAAGTCATATAATGAGTTGTTTACACTCTAAAAATAGCCCTTATACATTTTTCTAGAGACTAGACACATTTTTTACAACTCATAAACATGTGGAAAACTACCACAAACAAATTCTAAAAAATTTTCAGTGTTTTCTAGAAAAAAATTGCAAGGTTGAGACACAATTCTCAACATTTCCTCACTTGTTGAATACCTTGTAAGAATCAAGGGATAAATAGCTTCATAGACTTAATTGCTAGGGGCTGAGAGGCCCAAGACTCCAAACACCATATGAACTTCTTTGTGCTCATGGGCTTAGTTAATGCATTAGCAACATTCACCAAAGTCTCTACCTTTTCCAGCTTCACCTTGCCATCCTCAATCATATATCTCACAAAATGATATTGTACATCAATGTGCTTCATCTTGGCATGAAATGTTGGGTTCTTCACTAGATAGATTCACTCTAACTATTACTATAAATTGTCACTATACACCCTGTTTGAATTCTATATCTGAACATAGTCTCTTTAGCTAGATAGCTTCCTTACAGGCATGAGTGGCTGCCATATACTCTATCTCTTTAGTGGAAAAAGTGACACACAACTTGTTGCTTTCTCATCCAATTGATTGTACCACCAAATAATGTAAACACATATGCACTATTGGATCTTCTTCTATATTCAACATCATCGGTCCAGTATAAATCAACATAGCCTCGAATATCCAAGGAATGCTCATATCCTATTGCATGAAAACATATAGAGTACTCTAAGGTACTCTACAAGTGTCTAAAAACTCTTTTTACTACATCTCAATGTGCTCTTTCTAGATTAGACATATAATGGGAAAGTACTCCCACTGCTTGGGCAATTTCTGGTTTTGTATAGACTATAGCATACATCAAGCTTCCAACAACACTCTAATATGGTACATGACTCATCTCTTCCATCTCCAATGGGGATGTAGGATACTATGGGATAGAAAGCTTTGTTCCCATAGTAACAGGAACACTCAATGATCTAGAATCCTACATATTGAATCTTCTTAGAATAGTACCAATATACTTACTCTGTCCTAGCCAAAGCTTTCTATTTTTCCTATCTTGTAATCTTCATTCCTAGAATCTACCTTGCTACACAAAGATTTTTCATTTCAAACTCTACTGAGATCTAAGATTTTAATTCTGCAATCAGAACTTTTCCTTTGCTAATAAACAACATGTCCTCAATATATAAGGTAATAACCAAGAAATAATCACCATCAGACTTGTTATATAACTCAATATATATGTATCAAACTGCTGGTACCACATTCGAGGACTTTCTTTTAGAACATACAAGGATTTCTTCAATTTACAGACCAATGACTTTTACCTTTCACCACAAAGTGCTCTTGTTGTTTCATATAAATTTATTCCTCCAAATCTCCATGAAGGAAATTTGTCTTCACATCTATCTACTCAACTTCTAGATCATAAGCTACTACAATAGAATGTAAAAATTGAATGGATGTCATTTTTTCTATAGGAGAAAAAATTTCACGATAATCAATTCCTAAAACTTCAGAGTGACCCTTTGCAACCAATTGTGCTTTATACTTCTCAATGCTTTCATTGGAACACATCTTCCTCTCAAACACCCATTTACAACCAATAGGTTTTTATCCTTCAGGCAATGGTACAAGGTCCCATGTGTCATTCATCTTAGGAGCTACCATCTCTTCTTCCATGGCTATCTTCTAGGACTCTAAATAATTCATACCAAGACCCTCTTCTATAGATTTTGGTTCATAAATGTTAGTATTCAAAGAAAATATACACCTCCAATAGTGTTTCCTCTATCTACTAGACCTTAAAAAAAGATCTAGTTTAAGTTCAGGTTTAGATTCATGATCAGGTTCTCCCTCTTCCTCTGATGATTTAGAACTCATAGAGCTCTCTTTAACAACTTGTCTTTCTAAGGGCCTCGATTCAACTTTCTTAGGTGTAGTAGGAAGTTGAATCACATCTTTCTTTTCTTTTATCTATTTTGGCTACACTATAATAGAAGAAGGCTTAATTTCTCTAAAAATAACACTTCTGGAGTAAAATACCTTTTTTACAATAGGATCCCAAAACTTGTATCATTTCACACCATAACTATATCTAATAAAGATATATCTGACAGCTTTGTTTCCTAATTCTGTCTACTCCTTTGGCACATGAGCATATGCCTCACAACTAGAAACTCTTAGGTGTCTAAGTGAAAGATTGTGGCCCAACCATGCTTCCATTGTCATCTTATCAACAAGAGTTATTGTAGGAGACTTGTTTATCAGGTAGCAGGTAGTGGCTAGAGCTTTAGCCCAAAAATTTTGTTCTAGTCTAGCTCCACTTAGCATACTCCTAGCCATCTCCATTAAGGTCTTGTTCATTCTTTCTATAACTCCATTCAGTTTTGGAGAATATAGAGTTGTCTTCTCTCTTTTAATACCACAATCTTTACAAAATGTGTCAAAATCATTGGAGTGATATTCACCACCATTATTAGTTCTCAAACGCTTTATCTTCTTTCTAGTTTGCAACTCAACCATTGGGTTAAATTCTTTGAAATGACTACAAAATTTACTTTACTTATAAGAAAATAAACCCATGTTCTTCTACTAAAATCATCAATAAAAGAAACATAATAAATTGATCTACCAATAGAAGAAACACTGATTGGACCAAATACATCTAAATGGCTTAGATCATGAGGACTTATGAGAACTTGAGTAAAACTAAATGCAGTTTTGTTTACCATAGATACAATGCTCACAAAAATCAAAATCAAGATACTAGTCATTCAGCCCATCAACAAGGTTTTTGTTCTTTAAGGTTAGACCTTTCTCACCTATGTGGCCAATTCTTTGGTGCCATGACATAGTCTTCTCTATAGGTAACTTTGATTGAGTAGATAGAGCACCCTTGGGTACCCAGACACCATGACCATCTATTAAAAGAGAAACCATCTCCTTCTCCAACAAAGTAGTCATCTTCACAATATTATTAGAAGTACAATTACACTCAACTGTAAATGCATCAAGCTAGTACAATGTACCCAATTTTCTTCCTCTTGCTATTACCATAGCACCTCTCACCATTTCCACACCTACTTTAAAAAATTGTACATGCACAACTGCATCTATTAGTTTACTAACAAATGAAAAATTTCTTGCTAGTCTCAAGATATGAAAAACACCATCAAATCTTCTAATTCTACCATCAAAAAAATTCACAAGAATACTTTAATGGCCAACAATATCAAGAACTGAGTGATCATGCAAACACACCTTACCACCATCAAACTTTCCAAATTTACTTAACCAATTTCTATTAGGAGTCATGTGAAAAGATGCACCTAATTCAATCAACCATGCATTGCCACCTAAATGTATGGCTAAGGGTGCAATGAAAGCATCTCCATCTTCCTTCTCAGACTCAACATCAGAATCTTGCTTCTTCTTTTTCTTTTCCTCTTTGTAGTCCTTTTAGAAATGTCCAAGTTTCCCAAAATTCCAATAGATCACCTTGGATTTTTTTGGATACAATTGATTAATTATATGTTGGCTTTGATGCTACACAAATCTCATATCATTATCAATCAATGCATATCGAGCTCACTCGAATGGTGAAGATAGTTTAATGTGTCTACCAAGTGTTCCTATTCTGAAGACAGTGTCTACCGAGTTCACTTGGGCATCAATGGAAAGTTTGTAGAAGATGAGTGTTAATTGAGCTCACTCAGTCAATGAAGGAAAGGTTGGACAAAATTAGTAATAACTAAGCTCACTCAGTTACCAAAGGATCATTGTGAGTCTGCAGTGTTAACCAAGCTTATGTTGGTTAACATAGGAAATCATTTCTAAGCTAGTGTTTACTGAGCTAGGTCAGCTAATGAAGGAATTTTCTATTTTGACATATTGAGCTTAATTAATTTATCTATTGATTCTAGCTGACTAAGATGATGAATGTTAATTATTCTAAGTTGTATTCTAGCCAACTTGACAATAAGAAAGATATAAGTATAAGGTCAAGATGTGAGATAAAGCATGTGCAAAAAAGGATCATTATTGAAGATTTGAAGATTGCTCTAAGAAAATCTGGAGGTTAGAAAGATGTGTTTGAGAAGCTAAAAGGATACGTTCAATCAAGAAAGATCATGTACAAGCTAGAAAAAAGATCTATAATCTAAAATTTAGTTGCATTTAAATTAGGTCGTCTTATTGTTACTCTCTAACCATTGTAGCAATGATCTAAATCTCTTAACAAAGTTGTCTTAACAGTTATTTCTAAATCCTCTAACAAGGTGGTAGTTCTATTGAACTATCTAAAGACCTCTAACAAGGCCACTCCTAATAGGGTGATTAAATCCTTTAATAGGGTTACACCTAATAGTGTGTTTTGTAACCTTTAATAAGGTTGGCTCCTAACAAGGCTCACTTCAGAAGAATGAAAATAATGACTAGTTACAATTGGTATTTTTTCCCAAATTGGGTTTCCACATTAAATCTTGATGTCACATGTGTTCATACTATTTTTTTCATGCTTAAAATTAAGATTAAGTAATGATAATTACTAATAACATCTTAAGATGTACAAAGTTAATTCATTACCGAGTACATTGAGTATTGGTTGAGTTACAACATTAACTATGTGTATGCCAAGCTTTAGCATTTTAATTATTAGAGTTTATTTTGTATTGACATCTAAGGGATTTGGGAAATATTTTGTACTAATTGATTCAACCCACCCTTCTCAATTACTCCTCTTATGTTTCCAATAGGACTTACCACAAGATTTTGATCTCCCTTTATTCTTGGACTTAGAAAGGCCATGTTTCTTCTCGTTCTGTCCTCTATTCTTTGGTCTTCCTCGAACACTCAAAGCCTCTTTTGTATTTAGAGAGATCTTCCTTCTTATCTCTTTAGAAAGTAGAGAACCAACAACATCCTCCTTCTTCAAGATAATTTAAGTTCTCCCTATGGCCATGACAAGGTTGTCTCATGAGTCTAACAATGAACGTAACAATATTTGTCACCTTTCTTCTTCATCCATTAACACCACGACTAAGGCCAACTTAGTCACCAACATATTAAAACTTTCAAGATGCTCAAAAATATTTCCACTTTCTTCCATTCTCAAGGAATAAAACTTCTTCCTTAAGAAAATATTTTTCAGAAGTGATTTTTCTTGATAGATCTCACTTATCTTCTTCCAAAGCTTCTTCATGGTAGTTTCTTCATGGACATTGCTCAGTATAGATTTTGCAAGACAAAATCTTATGAGACATTTAACTTTTCTATCTATCACATCATATTGTGTGGCTAAAGTTGGATCTATGGCCCTTAGCTTCTTTTCATTGACTACATCCCATAGATCCTGAACAATCAATAGATCTTCCATCTTTAGCTTCCACATCAAAAAGTTTGTACCAAAAAAATTCTCTACATCAATCATCCCTGATGTACTTGCCATCTTTCCAATCCTACAACATAGAAATAAAAACCTCTGCACAAGCTCCCACTCAAACCTTGATTAGCTCAAAAAACCATATACCCAACAAATAGAACCAAAATTAGCCAAGCTTTGATACCACTTGTAAGGAAGAAAAGATGTGCAGAATCACATCCTACAATAATATTTGAGAGGAAGATTATTCAAATTCAACTAACTATTATAGAGATCTCAATAAATGCATAACAATATAAAAATAAAAAAACAAAGAACTCATAACACAATGATTATTATGGGAAAACCCTTCTCGGAGAAAAATCCCACCCTCCAAAATAGACAATTTTTTTTTCTCAAATCTAGAAGATTAGAATACACTTGCAATGCAAGTTCTTATAGGAGCACATCAGCATAACTTGAACTCGAACTTAAACTCAGAGAGACTCCTTCTAGCACTAGTCTTGCAAACTGAACTTGATAACTCAAACACCTCCCCAAGCCCTCCTTTAATATTTATTTTCCACTTGGAAACCATTTATAGTTTTACAAAACCATGGGAAAAACAACCATGCCACATCTTACCTACTTATAATTTGTAACTCCAAGAATATCATTTTCGTCCATAATGTTGTCCTCTAGTTTAGACCCCCATAAAAGCCATATAATGAGTTGTTTACACTCAAAAAATAGCCCTTATACATTGTTCTAGAGACTAGATACATTTTAAATGACTCATACACCTTTTCCAACTCATAAAAATGTGAAAAACTACCACAATCAAATCCTACAATTTTCTAAAAAAATTCTAGAGTTTTCCTAAAAATTCTTCCAAAGTTGAGACACAATTCTCAACATGCTAAAGAACTTCAAGAATATTTCTTCATGTGTGAATTTCTATGTGGAGTGTTGAACTATTGAAGGATCTCTTTGGTTGACCTATGAGAAAGAAGGGTGAAAAGAAAGCTGATGCTTACTGTGTATCATTGCTGAAGATTGAAGATTAATCACAGTCTTGAAGAGGACACATCCAAATTCAAGGTATGTGTTGAGATTACTGCAAGAAACAAGGTTTTTTCAAACTCTTTTACCAGCATGTGAGAAATATTTAATGGTGCAAGAGATAGATTTCTTATTTGTGACCAAACTCTAGAAGAATAGAGTGTTCATGTTGCTTGCTAAAGAAAGTAAGATTTAAAGATTACCCTCTTTGTCAATTATCTTTCTCTTTGGAAGATATTGTGAGCTTATGGGTTGTTTGGATATATGATCAAGTCCATTTCAAAGTACTTATTGATTTATATTGAATGGATTTGTGTTTAACTTGGTGAGAAGTGGTTTATCTAATTCATTGAGAAAAGTAGAAAGTGATATTTCTAGGAAGGTGAAAATTTCAATGAAACTTTCTTAAGATTTGTAAGTCATGATTTCTTAAGTCCTTGTTTGTTTGACTCATAAAAAGGCTTTCATTAAGGCACTTTCTAGAGGATTGGTGCTTTTGTGCATCTACATTGGTATTTGATGAAGACTTAATTATGGCTGCCAATAACATGTCTAATCTTTTGGTTACAAAATAATTGAATCACTCAAATTATGATAGTCGAAAATGTAAAATGGAGTTAATTTTACAAATGAAAGATTTATGGGAAGTAGTCACAAAAGAGGAACCTATGGATCAAATTGAACATGATAAATGGAATAAAAAGGACAAGAATGCATGTGTCACACTTTTATGGAAAATTAGTCCAAGGAATAGGCCTATTATTCAATGCCTAAAACAACAACAAAAATAAGGAAAACTTTGTACACAATGTAGGAACAAGCTATCAAGTTAAAAGAAATGGATATTAAGAGGAAATTAACTTATTTTAAAATGAAAGTAGGAGATAGCATGACTGATCATATTGCTAAATTGAAAAATTTAAGAAATCAACTTGAAATGATGAAGGTTGATTATTAAGACGATGAAATCATAGAATTTTTTATTGGTAGGATGTGTAGATGATTGTAAGTTCATTACAGGTTATGTTGTCTATCTTATTATAGGTCCCATTTATTGGTGCACCAAAAGGTATTCTACCATTTCTCTATCCATTACATAAGTTGAATGTACTATGGTGAATGAAGCAACAAAAGAAATCACTTGGCTATGAGCTATCCCATCAGTCTTCAAGAAATATCATGCAGGACCTACTCTACTTCATTGTGACAATCAAAGTACCATCTCATTGTCTAAGGATCTAGTGTTTCATGCTCGCACCAAACATATTGAGGTTTATCATCATTAGATTTGATAGTTGATCCAACAACAAGTGATTCATCTACAATATTATAAAATGAAGGACCAAATTGTTGATTTATTCACCAAGGCCTTAAGTGAAGCCAAGTTTGTATCTCTTCAACATCTTTTGGGCTTATGAGAAGTCATCTAACTGTATTATAGTTTTCATTCAGTAGGGATTCTAGTGATTACAAACCATTGTATTTAGGAAATACATGACTATAAATGGGTACCTAACAAGGCTTCATGCTAAGACCCATCTTTTCTAGCTTATGGGGAGATTTGGATAGTTAGTATAGATATTTAGATAGTGTAATTAATTTAGGGGATGTTGAAATAAATTAATTCCAAAACTACCTATTAGCACAAACCATGTGTTTTTTATATGTAGTTTTTATTCATCTGTCCATAGCTAACTCCATTTAATGATACCAAGCTATATTTAATAAATTTTCCATCTAACTCTGTACATTTTTTTATAAATAGAATTGTTGAGGCTGACCTCTTTCAGTGTCCATTTCTTGAGTATCTGTTGTGTTATGATTGTGAGTGTTTTATATTTCCAATGTGACTTCTTGAATAAACCTAAGAAAGTTATCTTTTAGCTCTCTTGACTCCATCATTTAAAAAAAATGTTCTATGATCAAATGGAGGCCCACTAATGGGTGATTTGGAGTCAATTTCCTAAGCATCAAGACACTGAGACTTAATAGAAAATATATGAAATGGTCTCCACTAGAATTATAATTTATCAAAGTCAACTTTGATGATGCATCTAAAAGAACCCAAGGCTATTGGAAATTGGTAGAATGGATAGATCTGACAATGGTATTATCTTGGAATTTAGTCTAAATAAGTTGGTAGATCAAATGAATAACCAAGTTGAATGCATGGTTTCAATTGAACCTATCATGTTAGGAATTAGGCCTTGTTCCCAAAGGTTGCACCTTGAGGGTCAATGGGCTTGCAAAAGGAAAGCTATCATGTTAGGCATTAGACCTTGTGTCTGAAGGTTGAGACTTGAGGGTTAATCCAAAATTGTGATCAATGGCCTTACAAGAGGAAAGCTATTATGTTAGGAATTAGACCTTGTGCCAGAAGGTTGCACCTAGAGGATGAGTCTAAAATCATGATCAATGGCCTTGCAAAAGGAAACATGTAGGTCTATTACTTGGATAAATTAATCCAATAGATAAGATCATTGCTAGATGGTTTTGATGAATTAAAAATCTCACATACATTCATAGAAGAAAACTCTTTAGCTGATATGCTATCAAATGTTAGGGTGAGTGGGGGAGGCAATTTTGAATTAATGAAATATTATAGCTATATACTCCCTCTTGAGTTAGATATCTAATAATAATGGGTGCTAGGTGGAGGTGTCACTCCCTATGATTTACATCATGAATTCCAATAACACATGCAGCTTGAGGTGATAATTAACCATCATATCATGGATGAGTTCATCCTCTGGTATTTCCCTCTATGACAATGGAGGCAAAGAACTTAGCTTTGTAGGCCTAGAAAGAGGGAGAATGTTTAGTGACATATGAGAAATGATATTTTCTTCATTGTGCCTATGATTCAGCTTGTATTGTGAAGGATTTGATATATTGCACTCTAGCTCGTCATTGGTACAACAATTTGGAGGCCAAAGTTGATCTGCATCTTCACTATTTTGTTTTTGTTGCTCTATAATGGAGGCAAACTTTTCCCTCTTGTGTGTCTCAGTCTAGTGTTCTGGTCTTTCATTTTATGTATGTTGTAATGGTGTACCATGCCTCTAGTGCATCATAGTAGATTGAGGGTTATGATGTCAATGTTTTGTGCACATGTGGCAACCTTCATAATGAGTTGGAAAATGACTACAGCTTCGCATGGAATAAGATGATGTGTTATGCTCGGGTAGAATTATGTAACTTTTTGATTTTCTAATATATAAAAAATATCAATTATCAATCAAAAAAAAAATTCTAATATAAATTATAATTAAGTTCTAGTTACAATAAATCTATTCTTATGAAGAATTAAAATAATGAAAACTGGCGATGTTGAATGGTTCACAAAGATCCCACCAGGGATCAAGTCCTGCTAAGTGCAAGGCTTTGACATCATAAGGGATGAGGTCAAGACTATGCTCTAAGTGATTTTGATGGCAGTGATTCATTCCATCCTTGGCTCTAAGCCAACGAGATTTTAGGCATGTGTGGGCCCATATTGGGTTCCTAAAAATATTTTGTGTTGTCCTTCACTGGTCGGTAGCTTGCAGGCTTCATGTCTAGCTAAGGTTCCATTCAAGTCTGAGTCCTCCATCAAATAATAATAATAATAATTTAAATTAATCTCTTAATTGGAATAAAGGTTAGAAAATAAAAAATCTAATATCCTTAAAATTTGATCTACAATTAATCAATCTCTATAAAATAAAATAAAAGATGATAGTAAATGGGTATGTGTAGGATCATGGTGTACCAAACTATGGCCTTAAATGGTAGTGAAAAATCAGCAAATTAGGGTTATCTCAACTTGACACATAATTTTAAAGTGGTTCTAGACTTTATATCAAAAATTTGTAAGAATATAATCTGTAGGAAATTGAATCTAGTTTCTAAAATACAAGGCCTTATCTGGAGAAAAAAATATTTGATTGGTCAAAAGTTTGGATTTTAATGCAGTACTACAAAAATTTCAAAGCGAAAATAAAAAGTAGGTGTATGTCTGACCACCTTAATCATAATGAAATGATAATATTTTTAAATATAATTTTAGATATAAAAAGTAGACTCATGCCTAGATGTGATGCATATTTTTGGGAATTTTTATTCCAAATAAATAATTAATTATGATTTTTCTATTATACTATTTTTAGAATTAAAAAACTCTCATTTCTGACCACCTTAACTAGTTCAAAAAAAATCAAAATTAAGTTTTTTTTTTTTTTCTTATACTAGTTGAAGCATAGAATGTGATGCAGCTTTTGGATTTCACAAATCTTATACGGTTTGAAATTTATAGCTATTTTTCAACCAGTATGTCAATCAGCACTTTGCAGCTAACTCCATTAGAAAATAAGTAATAATTACTTACTAAACTTGTATTTTGACAAACCTTACATTTATTAAAAGATAAGAACATTCTTAAGAAACCCTTTTCATTACATCAAATTTTGGTTTAAAAAAAGTCATTAGCTACATGCTTGAAGTAAAAAACACATAAGAACATGCAAAAAACACAGTTTTAGGATGTTTTAAAGATGACCATATAAGGTTGGCATCGAAAGATATAGTAGGAATTATAAAGGTATTAATTGTTTTCATTTAGTATCAAGATGGGTGGGAAAAAAGTTGGAATAGATTTTAAAATTCTTTGAGGCATTTCAGAACTACATATTTTTCAGATCACCACTTTTTGGCACACCATGATCCTGCACATACCCAAATTTCTAATATCAATTGATACTAAATATTTTCCAATCATATAAATTAAATTGACTAAAATTTGAATCTAAGTCCTCTCTTTTTTTTATTAAGTTTAGTTATAGTTTAGTATAATAAATGATGTGTACTTCTTAAATAACTATTAAAGAAATCTTAAAATGAACTAAGGGAAAGATGAATGTTCTAGGATTTTTAAGTTGTCTATAGTAACCATATATGGGTTTGTGCAAGATCATGGTGTGCCAAAAAGTGGCGATCTGAAAAATCTATAGTTCTAAAATATCTCAAACCATTTCAAAACCTATTCCAACTTTTTTTCCACCCACCCTGATACTAAATGAAAACAATTAATACATTTATAAGGTCTACTATATTTTTTGATACCAAACCTATATGGTCAACTTTAAAAAATTCTAAAAATGTGCTTTTGGCCTATTTTTATGTGATTTTTACTTCAAACATGAAGCTGACAACTTTTTTTGCACCAAAATTTGATGAAATGAAAAGGGTTTCTTAAGAATGTTCTTATCTTCCCAAAATGTAAGGTTTGTCAAATTATGAGTTTAGTAAGTAATTATTACTTATTTTCTAATAGAGTTATGCATAAAGTGCTAACTGACACACTACTTGAAAAATAACTATAATTTTGAAATGGAACAACATTTTTTAAATCTAAAAGATGCATCACATTCTATGTTTCTTCTACTATAAGGGGAAAAAAATTAAAAATTGAATTTTATAGAGCTTTGAATTAGTTAAGGTGATTAGAAACAAGCGTTTTTTTATTCTAAAAATATTAAAGTCAAAAATTAATTATTTATTATTTATTTAGAATAAAAATACCCAAAAATATGTGTCACATCTATGCATGAGTCTAGTACTTATATCGAGAATATTATTTAAAAATATTATCATTTGATTTTGATTAAGGCGGTTAGACATACATCTACTTCTTATTTTCGTTCTGAAATTTTTGTAATATTGCATTAAAATTCAAAATTTTGACCAATCAATTTTTATTTTTTTTGAGATAAGTCCTAGTAGTTTAGAAACTAGATTCAATTTTCTAGAGATTATTTTCTCTCACCTTTCTGATATGAAGTTAATAACAAGTAGAAAATTGCATGTCAAGTTGACATAACCCTAATTTTCTGAATTATTATTGCCACTTAAGGGCATAGTATGGTTGACCATGATCCTACACATACCCATATTCTAATAGCTATGATGACATAAACAATGATAAGAGATCAAAATATAGTCATTTTATTGAGCCTCATTTCTTTGATCATTTAAATGTTTTTTACTTTCTAACACAAGTATCAAGCCTAAACACATTAATAACATCCATATGCATAATTTCAAAGATCTTTCTTTTTCGTAGAATAGTTGTGCCTTATCTTTTTTCAAATTCTATGTTGTTTTCATTTAGGGAAAATTTACTCTAAGATGTTACAAAGTTTTGTATATAAATTATGTTTATAGAGGTGGAGAAGACATGCACTAGTTATGTAGCTCATGGCATTGTTTCTCATGAATGCATGTGTAGAGTAAACCCCATATAGTGATCTAATGTAGACCATCATTATAGCCAGATGTATACATTGATTGCCATGACCCATGTTCCTAGTGCATCCACAAGATTTAGCATCCATGAGTGCCCTTCTACAAGCCTACAAATGTCTTCAATTCCTCTACATTAAGTAGAAAAACATAATATACATATATTGTAACACCCTGCCAAGGGATCCAAAAGAATTAACCTAAATTTTTACTAAGTTTTTCAAACATTTTTTTTTTTAAAGAAAGAATAACATACACATCAAACATAAAGAAACAAAACCAATAACATACAATCATAAAGAAGAAAACATCATAGATTACATTCCTTAAGGATCCCAAGATGTTGAATCACAGTTATAATTAATTAATACTAAGCCTAATAAATACCACATCCACCTGAATGAATAAATTAAAAGTCCAAAGTCCATTTAAATAATATACATTTGTTCTTAATGCTAATTGGCAATAAAATTAAAAATGCTCAATCATACATTGTACATGTCATAGGCTATGAAAGGCTAAAATAATATACATTTATAAAAATAGATTACATCATCCTCCTTAGATCCATGATACAAAGCAAAATACAATAAATGAAACCATCCATCATAAAGATATTACTATCCATTATAAAGATGTAACCATCCATCATAATATACAGAGAATAGAATGAAAGGAAATGCAAACAAGGAAACTCCATCCATGACATCTATGGACAAATCTTAGTGGTAAGAGTAAAAAGCACTACCACTCAGCCACATGGTAACCCAAAAAGGTCCACTCCCACCACACTATGGAGATAATCTCAAGTCTCAAACAAGATATCAATCCAAATATCAAAAGTACTCTCTCTAAGTCCAGGAAATCCTAAAAGTAATCTAACTCAAAGGTTCCAAGATAAATTAATATCTAGACCTAGAGGCATAGAAAGACGTGTAGGAAACCTACTATGTAAGTAGACAAGTGCCATCACATTAATCAACACTAGAGTTACCCTAGCAGTCTCCTAGGACCCCGGCCTCCTAGTGACCCTATGCAGCACTAGTATCCTCTTGTACTAACAAGGCATACTAACGATGCAAGGTCATAGCCAAGCGTTCTCTCTACTCCCATCCTAGTCTGTACTAGCACTCAAGGCATGGGTGATAAAATATAAAGACACTTATTAGGTTCATTTTACTCTCATTTAGTGTAGTGTTTTCACTTATTAAATAACTTACAATGGGTTACCCTGGTAGCCACTTAGGGCCCCAGCCTCCATTGCAAGCCACTTCCTAACATTACATATAGATAACCTACCCTAAGCTTATGAAATCACAAATCAAATAATCATAGTGAAGCACCTCAGTCCTATACAAGTGATTGTAAAGCATCAAGAGATAAATCACAATATCCATCAGTTCTCTATGAGCAACTAGAAAGTATCTCAAAAATACTGATCAAAGACTCAAAATGGTTAAGTTAAGTAGGTCATAAATTTCATCCCATTATTTCATAATAACATTGAAAACAATAACCAATAATATAAACAAACTCATTAAAGAGCATATCAATACATTACCATGCTTGAGTTTAAAAAGATCAAGATCAATTCAACATAATACCACAATCAAAGAACTCCCAAGCCTCTAGTAGACATCCTAAAATTGGTCAACACTCTAGTCGTACCAAACCCAAAACATAGACAACATACAGATAAACAAAGTGTAAACTTCATAGTTTGGTTTGACTTTGAAAATATATCGTTCAGCTAAATGTAAGGTTTTAGTTTGTGTTTCAATGTACATTTCAAGTGAAGAGACTCTCAATTTACCCTACAAGTTAACCCATTCATTTATTTGAATGAAATATAGAATTACCGCCATATATATTAATTCAATTTCCTAAAATATTCCAAGGATAATCATTTAGTAAAATTATTAAAATAATACTTATCAATTTTCCAATAAAAATAATCAATGATTTTATTAAAATTAGTATTATAATAATTAAATAAATGTATAACTTAATTTAAACCACTTTCATTATTAATTAATCTTAATTAATTATCTTTAACTAAATTAATTACTAATTATATATATATATATATATCCATATTAATATTATTTAATTAATTATTAAATTAATAAATATGAATAAAACTTATTAATAAACTTAATAATAACTAATAATTTTTAAATTAATATTATAACTTTAATAAAAATATTGTTTAATAATTTAAATTTAAAAAATATTTTTTGGAAAGGCCCGCTGGCCTTTAAAGAAGGTCGCAGCCTCACTGCGGCTGCTGTAGGGCCTGCGACCACAACAGTATGTAGTATTCTCACTATCATAGTACCTATGTGACCAGCAGTGGCCGCTTAGCTTAGGAAGGGGGTAGGTGGGGTAAAACCAGTCCCACAATAAATTTATTTTATTATTTTTTTAATTCAATTTTTCATAATTAATTTATTGTATAAATTTTTTATAAATTTAAAGTTTAAATGAAACAAATTCCTTTTGTTATTAAAATTTTTTTTTTTCAATAATAGTTCCAACATTAATCTAATAGGGAAAATACAACCAACCAATCAAATTTTCTCTTTAAATTTTCTTTTCAATTTCAAAACCCTTCCCGATTTCAATCTAATTTAAAAATTATGGATTAGGAAATTTTAAGATATTTATTCTCTGCATATGCAGAAGAAATCTACATGTATACCAATAATTCACAATATTGAAAGAACTCGTCACAAGGAATCATTTAGATAACCATTTTACATACATGAAGAAGATAGGAAAAGAAATAGCATAAATAATTATGTGAATCATCACAAGAATCTACCTGGACTCTAATGCTAATCACTATGCCCAAAAAGATTTGTGAGAGAAATTTCTCCTTTCAAAACCTTCTCTCTTCTAAAAATTCTCCTTCCAAATTTTGTTGTCCCTCAAAAATGAAACCTCAATTGGTGATAAAGAGTTCTCTCCTAAAATCAAGGCACTAATTGTACAATTACCTAAGAGGACTCCTTACTTAACAGACTTTAACTCTTTATTATCTTTTCTTTATCTTTTTCATGCACATTTAATGAATTATAAAATAACTTTATTTAATTTTCACTTGAATTCTCTTTTTAATTAATTTATTAAATTTTAATCTCATGCACACATTTTTTTGGTGAAACATTATAGTTATATTAATAATAACTAGTTCAAAAGTGCTCTCGAAGAAAAGAACTAGAAAAGATAAACTCTAATCATTGCCCAATACAAAAAAAAGAATGCAAAAGAAGAAATATTGCTTTAAGAGAGAGTATCTATCAACAATAATGAATCTTGTTATAAAGATTATCCTATTGAGAATATAGTGATTACAAAGAGCCCAAAACTCATATGAATGCAATTCATTGATTAGTGATAGAGACAAGACCCAAAACCCAGTGAAAATGTCACAGAGATTACCATCCCTAAGCTAAATCCAAAACTTCAATTAAGACCATGATATTAGAAAGTCATATGATGTAAGTGTAATCCATGACTCTGACCTACATATAATATCTCAAAAGAGAAAGTGAAATCCTTAAAAGAAAAAAACATGTGAAATCATAAAGAAGTCATGGTTTACTATCAAATAAAAAATGAGGAAGACTCGGCCTTATTCTAAACATATTCTTAAATAAAATGAGGATTACTTGGCCTTATTCTAAACATATTATTTTGTCATAATATTAACCAAGTTGGGGAGATCAAGGTGGTTAAGTGGGGAAAGCAAAGAGTTAAGATAAACCTTTTCAGTACCCAAATCAGCCAAACAATTAGCTAAAAGATTGCCTTCTCTATAACTATGCATGATGTAACATTTAGAGATTGAATCAAGAAGAGGCCATACTTGATATAATATATACTAAATGGACCAATTACATACATGATGGTTAATACATGCATTAATAAAAATTGATGAATCCCCTTAAACATGTAGCTTAGAAATAGAAAGCTATTTTGCAAGTTCCAAACCAAAAAGAAAGGCCAAAGCCTCAACTTTGCTATTTGTACACTGAGGGAGAGAAGAAGATTTTTTTGCAATCACATGACCTTTAAAATCTCTAATGGCTATGCCATAGCCAAAGGTGCCTGGATTTCCTCTAGAGGCCCCATTAAAATTGAGTTTGAAATAACCCTCACTTGGAGGAATTCACTTGGTTTGTGCTCAGATAGGAGGAATCTTGGAAGGACACAATGGAGCAGGAAGATGAGGGAAAAGTAAACCCTTCCACCGCTGAATAATATAGCCATCCCAAGGAGAAAAAACATGTTTACCATTATATTTACTTACTGAATCATTAACAAGCTCAATAATTGATCTCTCTAATCCTTCCAAAAATTGATATATTGGAGATGACGTCAATCTAAAAGTCCTCTTTTTCTTTTCCACCAAATTAGCCATACTATAGATGCTAGGATGCACTTCCAAAGACATGAAAACATTGATTTCAAGTATAAGATCTACCATGATTGGAATAAATCCCATAGAGAATTAGGTAATAGCATATGGAAATTAAGGTTATCAAGGACAAAATGCCAACAATCTTGGGTAAAGGGACAATTTAAGAGGAGATGGTATGTTGTTTCTATAGCTTACAGACATAGCACACAGTTAAAGGGATCATAAATGCTCAATCTATGAAGATGATCACTAGTTAAAATTTGGTTCTTAAGTGGAAACCATGCAAAGCATCCAACTTTTGGCAGGATTGAGCTATTCTAGTAGGATCCAAAAGCATGATATGTGGTCTAATTATACTAGTTTTGTTGGAGAGCCAAGTATCCTAGTTTAATAGAGTATTTACCATCTTTAGCTAGAACCCAAAAGAGGAAATTTCGATGATTAGACATAAAGACATTCCTTTCAGCTAGAGCTTGTTTGAAAGAAGTAGCCTGGTTGTGGGATATAGGAAGAGATGAAGGGTCTTGCCAAATGACTAGCCTTTTGAACCTATGTATAGCTGAGGCATAAGTAGAAAAGGATGTCCCCCAAGCTTGAATCACTATGTTTGAAAAATCCTTTAGCAAATCAATAGTGCCCATGGGGGGGTGGGGACCCATTCCATGAATCAAACCAAAAATTGACATTGTCCCCATTATTCACTTATCATGATATGAATTAAGTAATAACTTCTCAAGAAGCCATCATGAAATTCCAAATGGTAGACCCCTTTGGTCGGTATAGAATAGTAAGAACTATAGAAGGTTCCAAGCTATCTAAATATTTCTCTTGCAAAAGGTGACACCATTTGGCAAAGGGTTTTTCATACATTTGCCAAACAAGTTTAGCACCATAAGCCTTATTCCTATTGGTAATGTTGGGAAGTTTGACACCTACTATTCTATAAGAGCTTGACATGGCATGATAAGAAATTAGTGGTATTTCCTTCTTATGATTCATATTATCTAACCAAAGAAAGGTGTGGATTAAAGTTTCAATTTGAGCGGTGATACCTTTGGGGGCTTGTAGAATGGAAAAGTAATAGTTAGGAAAGACAAAAAGAATGGTTGTGATAAGAAAAATTCTACCTGAAAGGGATAACCAGTGAACCTTCCAAGCACTAATTCTACTCTTGATATGATCAATCATAAATTTCCAATAAGAAGGTTTGTTTAATCCCATAAAAGAGGGAACACCAAGATAAGTAGAAGGTAAATGGTCATGGGGAAAACCAAGAAGATTAATTATTCTTTGAGAAACCAATTGGGAAGTGTTAAAAACATAAATTTTAGATTTAGTTGCATTGTTACATTGACTTGAAACTAGTGTACATAGGTCAATGGCTTTCTTCATATTATGTGCTTCTTGATATGTAGATGATCCAAATAGAAAAGTATCATCAGCAAAAAGAGAATGGGTTATGGACAAAGATGTACCTATAATATTGATACCTTTCCACAACCATTTTTGATTGAAAGAGTCAATAAGTTTGCTGAGGGCCTCTGCCATAATGATAAACAAGATTGGAGAAAGAGCACCCTAAAAAACTCTTCAGGAAGAGACAAAGAAACCTACCAGTACACTATTAATGAGAATACAAAAATGTGCACCTAAAATGCAAGCTTTAATCCATTTGCACCACTTAGAAGAAAAACCAAATTGATGAAGGACTAGAAGTGTTGGATACAATTGTTAATTATGTATTGTCTTTGATGTTACACAAATGTCATATAAGTCATTAGACAGAGTCACCGAGCTCAGGTGATCTACAAAGCAATTTACAGTGTCTACCAAACGTTCCTGTACTTAACAAAGAAAAGATAATGTTTATCGAGCTCACTTGGGCATCAAAGGATTTTGTAGCAAAAGTTAGTATTAACTGAGCTCCCAAGGTTAACAAAGAAAATTTAATGTTTACTGAGCTCACTCAGGCATCAAAGGATTCTGTAGCAAAAGTTAGTATTAATCGAGCTCCCAAGGTTAACAAAGAAAAGTTAATGTTTACCGAGCTCACTCAGGCATCAAAGGATTTTGTAGCAAAATTTAGTATTAACCGAGCTCCCAAGGTTAACAAAAAAAAGTTAATGTTTACCAAGCTCACTCTGGCATCTAGGGATTTTGTAGCAAAAGTTAGTATTAATCAAGCTTCCAAGGTTAACAAAGAAAAGTTAATATTTACCAAGCTAACTTAGGCATCAAAGGATTTTGTAGCAAAAGTTAGTATTTACCGAGCTCACAAGGTTAACAAAGGAAAGTTAATGTCTACCAAGCTCCCAAGGTTAACAAAGGAAAGTCAATGTCTACCAAGCTCACATGGTTAGCAAAGGAAGGACAACACTAACTGAGCTTAGTCAGTCTCCAAAAGGAGCAGTGCTTACCGAGCTTGGTCGGCCAACAAAGGATTTTACTATTTTGATATTAAGTTTAATTACTTCATGTGGCCAACTGATGTAATGATTTTTTAGTTATTGGAACCTATATTTAAGCCGACTTGATAATCTGAAAGGTACATATATAGATGTTAAAGTTGTGAATTAGTGTGTGAGAGTGAATATGAGTATATGGATAAGGATGGAATAAGCGAAGTGAGAAAATTCTGATGAAGGATTAGATATCCTGGAGGAGATGTAAAGTTGTATTCGATTAGCTAGGATCCAGTAAAAGTAGAACATAGATCTATAATCAGCAAAAAGATAAGTTGCATATCATTCAGGTCACCTCATTGTTGCTTTCTAATCATTGTAACAGTGAATCTAGAATCTCTTAACAGAGTTGGTTTATCAACCATTTTATAAATCCTCTAACAAGGTGGCAGTTCAATTGAATTCTCAAGACCTCTAACCAGGCCACTCTTAACAGGGTGATTAAATCCTCTAACAAGGTCACACCTAATAGTGTGTTTTGTAACCTTTAATAGGGTTGGCTCCTAACAAGGCTCACTTCAGCAGAGTGAAAATTGGTGACTAGTTACTTGATGGTTTTTTCCATATTGGATTTCCACATTAAATTTGGTGACTCTTGTGTTCATTTATTTTAATCTTTGCAAGCATATTAATGACTATGAATGCTAGATAAATAGTAATTAATTAATCTATTGAGTTACAATTTTCCTGCACTGTTTACTGAGTATCAATAGTATGTAAAGACATCTAAAGGATTTATTTTGGAATTGATTTTTGTGGTAACTAATTCACCCCTCCCCTCTAAGTTATTTCATCTATATTTCCATCAATTGGTATCAGAGCTTTTGGTGCTTGCAGGACAAGATTTCAAGGATCTAAGCCAAAGATCAAGATGTCTTATAAGAGGGAAATTCCAAGACTTAACAGGGAAAAATTCTCAGCATAGCAATGGTTGATGAGACTTCATCTAGCTTCTATTAGAGATACAGGACTAAAATACCTTGATGAAAAATATGCAGAACCATCTGGTACATTATCTGTCAATGGTATTGTTGAAAAGAAGACCCACAACATTATGATGATAGATATAGCATCTTCTCTGAGTTATGAAGAATTTGATGACATTAAAGACTGCAAATCTGCCTTTAAAATGTGAGAAAAGCTAAAAGAAATCTAAGGAGGAGATGATAATGTAAGAAGAGCCAAAGCAGAAAGTCTGAGAGGACAATTTCATCAAATGAGGATGAGAGAGGATGAAAATATTGCAAAATATGTTGAAAGAGTGAAAGCATGTGTTAGTGCAATCAAAGCATCTGGAGGAGATAGTAATAAGTAAATTTCTTAGAACTCTACTTTCCATTTATGCAATCAAAATTTTTGCAATTCAAGAAAGAAGATGTGAAGCAAATCACAAGATAAATCTAGAGGCCATAGTTGGAAGATTGACTACATTTGAAGTAGAAAACTTTGACAACTATCTTCTAGCTTCCAAGAACATTGAATCAGCATTTGAAGCCAAGCTTTCACTTAAGGAGAAAAGAAAAAAGAAAAAGGAATCTCAGTCAAGAAGTGAAGATGAATCAGACCAAAGTTCAGACAGTGATCTTGAAGTGATTGAAGCTCTACTAGCAAGGAAATATTCTAGAGGTAGAGGTAAATTTAAAGGTAAATTTCCTCTAATCTTCTTTTCATGTGAAGAAGTTGGTCATACTATTAATAGGTGTCCAAACAAGCATAAAAAAGATGACAAGAAAGGTTACAAGTACAATAGCAAGAAAGACTTCAAATCATTCAAAGATAAAGGTAAGAAAACATGTTTTATGGCTAAAGATTCTAATAATTCTAATGATGAACATGAAGATGAAATTTTCTACATTGTTGTGAAAGATGAATTTGATAATGATGAAGAAATGGCACTCATTTCTCATATGATAAAAAATGATACATGGATCATAGATAGTAGTTTTTCTCATCACATGACTGGTGATGAAACTAAGTTTGAATACTTTTGAAAACTATGATGGTGGCAGTGTAAGATTTGGTAACAATGAACCTTGTTGTATAAAAGGAAGAGGAAGAATCTCTCTAACCAAAGAATTTATATGTTATAATGCCTATTGGGTAGAAGGACTAAAGCATAATTTTTTGAGTGTGGCATAGCTACTCAATAATGGATTCAAAGTAGAATTCATACATGGAAAAGAAAGACTGCTAGATGGAAAAGGAAAACTGATTGGATCAGGCACTCAAACAAAAGGTAACTTATTTTATCTTGAACTTGGTGAGTGTTCATGTCTTATTGCTCAATTTGAAGAAAGTTGGTTATGGCATAAAAGGATGTGTCATGTCAATTTTGATAACTTAGTAAAAATAAGAAAATTCAAGAAACTAAGAGGCATTCCTAACATAAAGAAACCTGAGGTCGGTCTATGCAAAAATTATCAGATTAGTAAAATGGGAAAGACTAGTTTTACAAGTAAAAACTATCAGTCTGAAGATATATTAGAAATTGTGCATATTGATTTATGTGGACCCATTGGAATTGAAAGCTATACTGGAGAAAAGTTCTTCATTCCTTTTATTGATGATTACTCAAGAATGATGACCATCATGTATATAAGGAACAAATCAGAAGCATTTGAGAAATTCAAATGGTACTTAGCCAGAGTAGAAAAGGAAATAGGAAAAATATTGAAATGCTTCAGGTCAAACAGAGGAGGAGAATTCATTTCACATGAGCTCAATAACTTTTGCATTGAAAGAGGAATCAAAAGATAGGTATCAGCCCCTAGAACTCCTGAACAAAATGGAATAGCTGAAAGGAGGAATAGATCTATCATGGATTGTGCAAGAACCCTAATGATTGAAAAGAACATTGCTATCAAATACTGGAAGGAAGCTAGCAGCACTGTAGTTCATACCTTGAATCAGGTATAGCTTAAGAAGGACTCATTCAAAACTCCCTATGAGCTATGGTATGGCTACAAATCTAATGTAAATTATCTAAAAGTATTTGGAAGTAATCTTACATTTTGAAAGAATCTAGAAAAGGAAAATTTGATGTAAAAGGTGATGAAGGAATATTTTTGGGATACTCTTGCAAAATTAAAGCATATAGATGTTTGAACCTGTTTACTTATAAAGTCATAGAAAGTGCAAATGTGAAAGTTGATGAGTTTGCAGAAAGGACTGAAGAAGAAAGCAAAAGGGTACCAAAAGATTATAGAAGGTTTGTTTTCACTAAACCTGATATAGTACTAGTCAATTAGGAATCTTCTACTCTCAAGTCATCAGTAACCGAGTTATAGGTAGTTCAAACCAAGCTACAACAACCCAAGTTACATTCAGATGCTATCAAGCAAGTGTCTACTGAGTCTGAAGGACCCGGGCCAATATCTACCAAGCTAGAACCTAAAGTTGAAATGCAAGAAGATAACAATGAAATTCTTTCAAAAGGCGAGGAACTTGTATTAGCAAAATATGTCAGGAGACATCATTCAATAGATCAGATCATTGGAAACAAATCTAAAGGAACCATGACAAGAAGTAAGTTGAAAGGTACTTGTTTACTTGCTGATTTTGAACCTAAAAATATCAATGATGCATTGGAAAATGATAGTTGGATTGAGGCTATGAATGAAGAAATAGAACAGATAGAGAAAAATAAGACATGGACTCTTGTACCTAGGCCTAAAGATAAAAATGTAATTGGAACCAAGTGGGTATTCAGAAACAAGTTGGATGAAGATGGTAAGGTATCAAGAAACAAAGCTAGACTAGTATGCAAAGGATATGCTCAAGAAGAAGGAATAGACTATGGAGAAACTTTTGGTCATGTTGCAAGATTGGAAGGAGTCAGAACCTTACTTGCATATGCTACTCACAAAGGATTCAAAGTTTATCAAATAGATGTCAAGTCAATATTCCTCAATGGTATACTGGATGAAGAGGTCTACATTGAACAACCTAAAAGTTTTGTTGATCCAGATAAAAGGAACATGGTCTGCAAATTACACAAGGCATTGCATGGTCTGAAACAAGCCCCTAGAGCATGGTATGAAGGATTGCATAACTATCTTATTCAGATTGGCTTTCAAAGAACCGATGATAAAAGTAGTTTGTATATAAAGGAAGGACCAAATAATAAGATTGTTTTGGCAGAAATATTTGTAAATGATACTATTTTCATAGGAAACGATGATCTTTGCAAAGAATTTTCAGAGCAAATGAACAAGGAATGTGAAATGTCTATGTTTGGTGAAATCAAATTCTTTGTTGGTCTTCAAATTCAATAGAATAAAAATGGTATCTACATCACTCAATCAAAATACATCAAGGAGATATTGAAAAATTTTGGTATGGAAGATTGTAAACCAGTTGGGACGCCTATGTGTACTGGATTAAAACTTACCAAGGAAGATGAATCAAAAGAAGTAGATCAATCACTGTATAGATCTATGATTGGAAAGTTGCAGTATGTAGTTCATACTAGGTCAAATATTGCCCTTGCAGTTGGTATTGTAGCAAGATTTTCAGCAAAACCAAGAGAAAATCACATGATGGCAATCAAAAGAATAATGAGATATTTGAAAGGAACTAAAGATTATGGTTTGTGGTACAAATTTGGAGGTAATCTAGATTTGAAAGTGTTTATTGATGCTGATTGGGCAAGAAATCTTGATGACAGAAAAAGTACAAGTGGAGGAGCATTCTTTCTTGGAAAAAGGTTGGTTTCTTGGAAAAGCAAAAAGTAGAATTGCACATCCCAATCTATAGCAGAGGTAGAGTATGTTGTTGCTGCAATAAACTGTTCAAATATTGTTTGGTTTAAACAGTTGTTGGAAGGCATGAAGGTGGAAATCAAAAAACTCGTTATGTTTTGTGATAATACAAGTGCAATAAACATATCTAAGAATCCAGTGATGCATTCCAAAATCAGGCACATTGCAATAAAATATCATTTTGTCAGAGAATTGGTGCAAGACAAGGAGATCAGATTAGAATATGTTCATACAAAAGAACAAATTGCTGGCATATTCACAAAGCCATTACCTAAGGATGCATTCTTGTATCTAAGAAGTAAGTTAGGGGTCACTCCCCTATCTGAAGTTCAATAAAATTAAAATTTTGTGATGCACCAACGCATACCTAGATGAAAATCTATCAGTTGATGCAGCATAATCAAGAAATATTGCATATGAACTAGTACTAAAGGTACATTAAAATCATTTGAGTTGTGTTGTCTTTAGCATGTGTTGTCAAAGAGGGAGAGTTTTTACTATCATATCTTTCTAAAATTTGTTTCAAAGGAAGAAGTTTTCTATGATATTCCCTCACAGAAGGAGATTACTGAAATAGGGATAGTTTTCTATCTAATAGAGAAAGTTGTTCGAATAGAAAAGGCTTGTTAGACTTGTTTTCAAACTTCATTCTACTATGACATGTTGTGTTGCCATCAATGTCAAAGAGGGATATTTTTGGATACAATTGTTAATTGTGTATTATCTTTGATGTTACACAAATGTCATATCAGTCATCAGACAAAGTCTACCGAGCTCAGGTGATCTACAAAGCAATTTACAATGTCTACTCAACATTCTTGTACTTAACAAAAAAAAGTTAATGTTTACCGAGCTCACTCGGGCATCAAAGGATTTTTTAGCAAAAGTTAGTATTAACCGAGCTCCCAAGGTTAACAAAGAAAAGTTAATATTTACCGAGCTCACTCGGGCATCAAAGGATTTTGTAGCAAAAGTTAGTATTAACCAAGCTTCCGAGGTTGACAAAGAAAAGTTAATGTTTACCAAGCTAACTCGGGCATCAAAGGATTTTATAGCAAAAGTTAGTATTTACCAAGCTTGCAAGGTTAACAAAGAAAAGTTAATGTCTACCGAGCTCCCAAGGTTAACAAAGGAAAGTCAATGTCTGCTGAGCTCACATGGTCAGCAAAGGAAGGTTAGTACTAACCAAGCTCACTTGGTCTCCAAAAGGAGCAGTGGTTACCGAGCTTGGTCAGCTAGCAAAGGATTTTACTATTTTGATAGTAAGTTTAATTGCTTCATGCAACCGACCGATGTAATGATCTTTTAGTTATTGGAACCTATATTTAAACCAACTTGATAACCTAAAAGGTATATATATAGATGTTCAAGTTGTGAATTAGTGTGTGTGAGTGAATATGAGTATATGGATAAGGATGGAATAAGAAAATTGAGCAAATTCTAATGAAGGATTAGATATCCTGGAGGAGATGCAAAGTTGTATTCGATCAGCTAGGATCTAGTAAAAGTAGAACAGAGATCTATAATCAGAAAAAAGATAAGTTGCATATCATTCAGGTCACCTCATTGTTGCTTTCTAATCATTGTAACAGTGAATCTAGAATCTCTTAATAGAGTTGGTTTAACAGCCATTTTATAAATCCTCTAACAAGGTGACAATTCAGTTGAATTGTTCTCAAGACCTCTAACCAGGCCACTCTTAACAGGGTGATTAAATCCTCTAACAAGGTCACACCTAATAGTGTTTTTTGTAACCTTTAACAGGGTTGGCTCCTAACAAGGCTCACTTCAAAAGAGTGAAAATTGGTGACTAGTTACTTGGTGGTTTTTCCCATATTGGGTTTCCATGTTAAATTTGGTGTCTCTTGTGTTCATTTATTTTAATCTTTGCAAGCATATTAATGACTATGAATGCTAGATAAACAGTAATTAATTAATCTACCGAGTTACAGTTTTCCTACATTATTTACTGAGTATCAATAGTATGTAAAGGCATCTAAGGGATTTATTTTGGAATTGATTTTTGTGGTAACTGATTCACCCCTCCCCTCTCAGTTACTTCATCTATATTTCCAACAAGAAGAAGAAATGACCAATTTAGTTTATCATAATCCTCTATCATATCTAATTTGACCAAAAAGGCTAAAATATTATGTTATTTGATAGAATAAAGGGTCTCACGAGCTATTATAGCTCCTTCAGTTGTTTCTCAACTAGGAACAAAATCCCCTTGTTCTGTTGATATAATTTTTTGAATAATGGGCTTAAGACAAAAATAAATAGCTTTTGTGATAATCTTATAGATAGTGTTACATAAAGAAATAGGATGGAAATTAGCAAAATAATAGGGATCATTAACCTTTGGGATGAGAGCAATATTGGTGGTATTAATGTTCTTCAAAATGGAGACATTTTTCCTAGATTCTTTAAGAGCCTCAAGAAATTCAAAATAGATTACATCCCAACATTTTTGAAAAAATAATGTAGTGAACCCATCTAGGCCTGGTGCCTTATCAACAAGCATAGAAAAATACTACACCATGAATCTCAAAGAGAATAAAAGGGGCCATAAAAATCAAGTTGTCTTGTTGCATAATCAAAGAAGGAATGGAATCCAAGATCTCATCCACAAGGTGGGAAGAGGGGGGATCCTATGGTGGAGGGGAAAGAAGATTAGAGAAGAACCTAACACTCTCAGTTTGAATGCCCTTAGCATCAGAAATCAAGTTTCCAAGATGGTCATGAATTGTAAAGATTGTGTTATTAACCTTCTTTTGTTTGGTAGATGCGTGAAAAAACATAGTATTCTGGTCCCCTTGTTGAAGCTACAATTCTCTAGACTTTTGTCTCTAGTACTCTTCTTCTCACTTACATAATTCAACCCACTCCTCTTGCAAATTCTTCTTTCTTGAATGCATATCAGCATTTAAACCATGGAGTAAAATATGTTCATTAATCTCAGTTAGTTTTTCTTCTACCACTTTTTCTCCTCAAAAATATTTTTACTTTTTAATTTATTTTCAAAACGTTAATTGATGGAATATTTATTAACTTAAATAATAATAAAATTTAGAATTTATTTTAAAATGAACTCTAAATATATTATTATTAAATTAAATTAATATTATCACATTCTAAAATTAAACTTATAACTTTAATCTTTAAATTTAATTCTTTTTATTTAATAAATTTCCTAATTAATTAAATATTAAAAATATCATAATAAATTTCCATTAAATTAAATCATTAATTTAATCATTTAATCTAACTTAATTAATAGAAATATCACCAAAGACTCATAAAAAAAAATGAAAACCCATCATAGAAAAACACATAGAAGATCAAACTAAAGGGTTATGATCATGAATTTATGTCATATGACACATTTAGAAGGTAAACAACACAGATACTTGTCCTAATTTTCTAGGACAAATGGGTTCAAAGGTTAGGATTTAGACTTAAGAATTTATTTCCCCTCTCTTACCATTAAATAATGTGATAGGGTATGCTCATCTTCACAATTAAGGGAAGTTGATACCCGGTACCTGCAATCTGCATAAATCCATGTATGTACAAACACTTATATACTGATCTAAATAGACAATGGAAGGAAGGGGTGCATCATATAGATCACAACTAGGAGGTGACTACAACTCCCTTCCTTAACCACATCAAAAATTCCATACATAAAGAAAATATACATGAACACCATACACATGTAGTATGGGGTAAGCATCTATAAGAAAACACATATGATAATCCATCTACCTAATCATAAATGAAATCATTGTAATAATCATCATGCATACATGAACTATAAAGTACCAAGTAATCTAATCATATAATCAATTGAATGTGAAACAATATCTAATAATCTAAAAATAATACTACTAATAATCAAGCATAAAAATGGCCTTAAAGAGTTCTGCAATGATAACAGAAATGTATACTAGGGGTAGGCAATACATATATAGTTCCTTCATATATCTATGTATGTGGCATTATTTTCTTGTGATAGGTGTGCTACCATCAACAACACAACTTCATCACTTAACACTATGTAAGAGCATTAGTGGGGTGTGGCACCATACCAATTGAATCATATCAAAACATTTCTTAGTACAATATAAATCACAACATGGATAAATACTCCTTCCACATGCTAAATCACATATAAGTAAATTTCCAAAAAACATAAATCTATCAAAAGAACCTCATATTGACTACTGGTATTATTCTCTAAACTATACGGATGTGGTTAACACTTATGAACCAAACATATGGGTTCATCAAAAGGGAAGGTATTTAATTATCTAATTGCTTAGGTAGTAGAAGTGAAGGTCACTTCGCACTAATATTACTCATATATTCTATCCATTCTACCCAAAAAAAGTGGTAATAATAGTATACTAAAACTTCACATACTCAATTATGAGGGAAAATATTGATTACTTCATCCCTCAAGTAGTAGAAGATAAGGTCACTTGTGCCACCATTAGTCATACACTAACCATTTTACTTGAGGAATTTTGTATCAATTACAACCCCTTATAAAAAACCCTTAGGTTGGTACTCAGTAGGGTTACAAATAAGAAAATATCTCATAAGAGGTATGGATTCCTCCATACCTATGAAAAAAAAAAATCCAAAGAGGGATTCTTTATTACACCTTCACATGGTCACACAAAGAAATCATTGATTTTACACAACACCCAACATAAGCATTAGTACAAGTTTAATCACATGGACAAGGGAGCACAAATAACATCATATGTTATCCTTAAAATTTTTATCCATTTTAACTATTCTAATTTTTTATACACCACAATGTATACATGGTATCATTATTTCAACCATTCCTTTTACAGAAATATCATCCAAAGATGTGTGTTTCTCTCTCTATGTGTGTGTGTGTGTGTGTGTGTGTGTGCATGCAAGTGCGCATGCGTGCGTGCATGTCTTCCTGTGTGTGTGTGTGTGTGTGTGTGTGTGTGTGTGTGTGTGTGTGTGTGTGTGTGTGTGTGTGTGTGTGTGTGTGTGTGTGTGTGTGATGATCATTTCTAATCATGTAGACTATAATTTATGCATAATTTGACTAGGGTAATATAAAATAAGCCATGGATAACACAATTTGTTCAATTAAGTAATAAATTACATTTCATCAAATCGTAATGCTACAAATAGATTCAATTTTTATACAATTTAGGACATAATGTAATGCCCCGCCAAGGGATCCAAAGAATTAACCTAAAATTTTGCTAAGTTTGGTAGCTTTTTTTTTTTTAATATCATGAAAGTAAAAACCATCTACATCATACATATGATAACAGAAGCAATAGCAACAATTCAAATGAACATAAACATACATAACAGGTTACATTCTTTAAGGATCCCTTAACGTTGAATCACATCTAAATTAACTATTAATGAATCCATGTGATACAACATCCACATGATAAGTCCAATGTTCTTAAATTAAATTTTTGAATGCTTAATCATCCACTGTACATGCCATAGGGTATGAAAGGCTTAAAAGAATATACAAGTGTGAAATAAAGTATATCATCCTTCTAAATCTAATCCATGATGCAACAAAGTAAAGGTAATCACATGACATCATCATAAAAGATAACCATTTATCACAAACATAATTAACTAAGTGCACGGTTCCTCCCAACTGTTAATAGCATCATTAGACCATTTTGGGTCCTAGCCATCCCTCTATGCGTAACATTCCAAATCACTGAGGAGATCATCAGTATTAACATAGTAGGAATGTCACTCCAAAATCATACTACAATATATGCAGAAAAGAAATCTAACATGCAAAGTAAAGCATAACATAACATCATCTAACATATGCAAATCATCGATATAAGGATATGTGTCCACCATCATAAAGAATGCATCAGCCATGGTGTCTCAAACTGAACTCAAATGATAAGAGTGATAAGCACTACCACCCGACCGCATGGTACCTAAATGGTCCACTCCCACCGCACTGAGGAGATAATCTCAAGTCCCAAAAAGGTTATCAAAATTACATAGCATAAATATTCTCTAAGTCTGGGAATCCTTAAAGTATACTAACTCAAAGGTTCCAACACAAATCCGACATCTAATTCCTAGAGGCACAACAAAGACATGTAGGAAACCTACTATGCAAGCAGGAAAGTGTCATCACACAGATCATGCTAAAGTTACCTTGGTAGTCACCAACCCCCTAGTGATACCTGTGCGGCCACTAGTATCCTCTCATATAGATGAGGTATACTATGGAATGCAAGGTCGCAACCAAGAATTCTCTCTACTCCCATCCTAGTTTGTACTAGCACTCGAGGCATGGGCGAGAAGAAAACAATTATCTTATTAGGTTCATTAAGTCAATATTAGGTGTGAGTTTTTTCATTTATTAAGACAAATTACAATGAGATACCCTAGTAGCCTCTTAGGGCCCTAGCCCCCATTGCAAGCCACTTCCCATCACTATAAGTAGATAACCTACCCTAGACTCATGGAATCATAAATCACAAAATACCAAAAGATAATCCACAATATAAACATCAAATCTCCATGAGTCAACTAAAAAGCATCCATGGATAGTCATGACCACAAAAATTCTCTATTGGCAACTGAAGGTATCCCTAATAATCACAATAATCATTGGTTCTTAATAAGCAACCAAAAAGCATCTCAAAATAATACTGATTGAAGACTCCAAAATGGTTGAGTCAAAACATGTCACAACATGACATCATCAAGATCAGATAACAATTCAAATTCTATCAAATGACTTTAAGTAACCCAAGTATAATTGATTGATGACTCAAAATGGTTAAGTCAAGTGTCTCATACATATGAATCTCACCTTCACACAAGAAGACTGGAAAACAATAACAATCAATTAATACAAACATCTCATAGAGCATACCATCACATTACCATGGTTGGGTTTATAAAGATTAGAATCAAAATACATCATCATGACATCACAATCATACCCCTGAGCCTCTGGTAGATGTCCTATAACTGGTCAACACTAGTTAACCAAAAAATTCAAAATAGAAGCATAGAGAAAACACAATGCAAGCACATGTTTTGGTTTGCTAAAATATTATAATTGAACTAAGTGTGAAGATCTCAGTTTTCATTTTCCAATTTAGATATTGAGTGGAGGAACATTTTGTATGTTTTCCTAACCCATGTATTGTTTTGATGGATTTAAGCTTTTCCCTCTAACTCTTAGAATTCAATATACGTTATACTTATTTTGATAACGAGTTTTCATTTTGCAATAACTCAATTTATGATTTTGAGAAGAACTAAATATTTGATAACTTAAATATTATAAATTTCAATTAACCTTAATTAGATTAAATTTTAATTAAGTAAATTGATTAATTTAAAACTACATTATTTATTTTAAAACATAAATATTTAAAATTTCATTATCATTTCATATATATGTATGTATGTATGTATGTATGTATGTATATGTATGTGTGTATGTATCTATGTATATATGTATGTATATATGTATGTATGTATGTATATATATATACTAATAATTAATATATAATAATTATATATATATATATATACATATACCCATATATATATAATGTTATTGTTAATAAAACATTTGCAAAATATAAAAAATTGATACCAATACTGCCGCGAGTACACTGCTTACGCAGGTACTGATGCAGGAACATCCAGAGGTATAAGGGTAATCCTATGTCACCCAAAAAAAATGTACTTAGACTTAGTTTCTGTTTCATGTGTTTTCATTTTTGGATACCTATTTGGGTCAAATAAAGGTTCCAACTCTCAGAGTTCAACTATCAGTGTGCTAGAAAATCCCAAAAAAATAGGAGCATGCAATTGGGCCATCATTTTGGTAACCTAGAAGGTGTGAATTGGCCAGATGAATGTAATTGTGATTTAGAGCATTCCAAAAAAAGAATCAGGTCAAAAGGCCCCACGGTTTGAAAGTTATTGTAGTTTTTCGAGTTTTGGAGACCTCCTAAGAATGCTTCAAAGTCAGGTTAGGGGCATTAAATTACCTCAAAAAGGGCCAAAAAATGGGGGATGAGAAAAGATGGTCCATAGAGCTATATAACGCTTCAAGAGCTTTCCGAAAATGTAAACAGTTCATCAATCGGAGCTACGGTTCAAAAGTTATGCCTCCCGGAAGTTCGGTTACCATTTTTGGATTCTTCTAGATTTGCACCGACTTCTAACGCAACTTATGGAACCTTCTATTTGGTTAGTGGATGCCTACTAGCACTTTCTAGAATGTACTCCTAGTCCTTAACACTTCAGGGTCTATTTAACGAGATTTCTAGCATTGTAAAAGGTAGTTCGGAGTAGAGTTTGAGAGGAGGTACTGAAAGGAGAAATTATCTCCAGATTTATGCTATTGTAAGCCCTTAGGGCATGTTTTGAAATTTATTTTCTTTGTACTATTTGTACTAGCTTATTTTCTCATTCAATACAATTTTCCTTTTCTGTTGTGTCCATTCTGTTCTTGGGTTGTGTCCCCATCAAGTGGTATCAGAGCCTAGTTTCCTAAGTGTGTAGATAGAGCGTCGACTGTGAGGTAGTTTACACCAGGACTGTGTGGTTGTGGATTCGAGTTAGAAGATGCCTCCATGAAGAGAGCATGGTGGAAGGGCCAGAGCTATTAATCTTGAGGAGGTTAGAGCCCTCCAAAGGCAGGTACAGGCATTGCAAGAGGAGCTCCGTAGAGGAGAAAATGTTGCCGCAGGTGACGACAGTGAGGATGACAATGAATAAGAAGTAATGGGACCAGTTGGCAAATTTGACAGGGAAGTTTTGAATCATGCAGAGGAAAGGCTTTTTAGGGCCATTACTAAGTTTGGGAAAAGACCCACAATTGAAGTGGGTGTATTTTTAGGAAATCTGAAACCAGATGAGTTGATCGATTGGATCAATGAACTGGAAGAATAATTTGAGTATGAGGATATCAGGGACCCAAATAGGGTTAAGTTCATTCCTATGGACTAAAAGGCCATGCCAAAATTTGGTGGCAAGAGGTTCAATTGGAAAGAAACAGAAGAGGAAAGGAGAAGATCACAAGATGGGATTGCACGGTGGACAAATTGAAGAAGCAGTTCATTCTTGTGGACTATGAGCTTGATTTGTTTAAGAAGATGCATGAGTTAAAGCAAGCAAGAAGATCAGTCCAAGAATATATAGAGGAATTTTACCGACTCTTGATTAGAGCGAGACATGCAGAAGAAAATAAGGAGAAGGTTGCTCGTTATATCAGTGGGTTACGACCTAACATCCAGGAGGAATTAAGTCTGGTAAAAATGACCAGCATTGAAGAGGCATACCAATTTTCCCTAAGAGTTGAAGAGAAGCTGAATAAAAGGTTTGAAGGAAGAAAAAGAGGGTGTGGTCAAGGAGGAAGGGGAACAGGTAGGTCATCTGGAGGCTGCAATGAAACCCAAAAGAAAAATGAAGATGAGGGTACTAGCAGGAACCAGAGGAATGAGGGTTTGAACCACTCCCGTGACCAAGACTTTTGAAATTAGAGAGGAAGAGGAAGAGGACGTAGACAAGGAAAAGGAGGCTTCTATGGTACTTGTTTCCATTGCAATGAAGAAGGTCATCATGCCTTTGAATGCCCTCAACGACAAGGAAGGACAGATAGGAGAGCTAAGGGCCAAGCTAGGATTGCTCATGTGGATGAGGATGCACAATCATCACATTCAAAGGATGCAGAAAGGGGGAGAGACCTTGGTAAATGAAAGAGTCCTACTAAGTGGTGAGATTGAACCAGGGCAATAGAGGAGTTTGTTCTGTACTAGATGCAAGTGTGAGGATAAATGTTGTGACGTGATCATTGATGGTGGTAGCACTGATAACTTGGTATCAGAAGAGATGGTCTCTAACCTAAAGCTCAAGAGGGAGAAACATCCCCAGCCCTACCAGATTGCTTGGGTAAAAGATGATCATAAGGTCCTGGTAAGTGAACAATGTTTAGTGAAATTCAAAATTGGGAGTTACCATGATGAAGTTCTCTGTGATGTTATTTCGATGGATGTTTACCATCTATTGTTGGGTAGACCATGGTAGTTTGATAGACATGTAGTACATGATGGGCATGTAAACACATACTCTCTAACAAAGGATGGAGTTCGCCACAAATTAAAGCCCATGAAAAAGGAAGGTGAAAAGGTATGTAGCAATGCTAAGATTTGTCTTGTTGATGAAAGGAAGTTTTTAGATGGCATGAAACATCAACACATGTGCTATGCTTTGATTCCTAGGAAAGATAAAAAGGTAGTAGTGAAGTACCAGTTGAAGTTTTAGATTTACTAGGGGAATTTGGGGATATTATCTCTGATACTGTTCCAGATGGATTGCCACCAGTAAGGCAAATCAGTCATCAGATAGATCTAATTCCAGGAGCTAGTTTGCCTAACAAGGCTGCTCATAGGAAGACTCCTACTAAAACAAAGGAGCTAAATAGACAGGTTTAGGAGTTGTTGAGGAAGGGCTTGATTCAAGAGAGCCTGAGTCCATGTGCAGTACCTGCAGTACTCAGACCAAAGAAGGATGGAGAGTGGAGGATGTGTACAGATTCTCGAGCTATAAATAGGATAACCATCAAGTACCAGTTTCCTTTGCCAAGGATGGATGATCTTATGGATTGCTTGAGTGGACGTCAGTACTTCACAAAGATAGATCTGAAGAGTGGTTATCACCAGATACGGATTCAAGAAGGAGATGAGTGGAAAATAGCCTTCAAGACCAAGGAGGGTCTTTATGAGTGGTTAGTCATGCCCTTTGGATTGACGAACGCCCCAAGCACCTTCATGCAGCTCATGAATGAGGTACTTAAGAAGTTCTTGGGAAAATTTGTTATTGTCTATTTGGATGATATTTTAATTTTCAGCAAGACTTTGGAAGAACATTTACTACATATTCGTAGTGTCCTTGAAAGGCTAAGGGAAGAGAAACTGTTAATTAATCTAAAGAAGTGTATCTTTGCAAAAAGGGAGTTAGTCTATTTGGGGTTTGTTATATCACCTAAAGGTCTCAAAATGGATCCAGAGAAGGTAAAAGCCATCTTGGAATGGCCTACTCCAAGGTCTTCTACTGAGGTAAGATCATTTCATGGTCTGGTTAGTTTTTACACGAAGTTTATTAAGAATTTTAGTGGCATATGTGCACTCCTAACTAGTACAATAGGAGGGGATAGAAAAGAGTTCAAATGGACTGCAGTAGCTACGAGAAGTTTTGAATTGCTGAAGAATAAGGTGATAGAACAGCCTGTGTTGGCACTTCCAGATTTTAGAAAAGTGTTCCAGGTGGATTGTGATGCTAGTGGCAATGCTATTGGGGCTATATTAAGCCAAGAAGGTAAGCCTATTGCATATTTTAGTGAAAAATTGAATGATGCAAAGAAGAAGTATTATGTTTATGATCAAGAGTTCTATGCAATAGTTCAAGCCTTAAAGAAATGGAGGCATTATTTATTGCCAAAGGAATTTGTTTTGTATACTAATCATCAGGCATTATAGTACCTAAATAGCCAAGGTAAATTGAATTAAAGGCATATGAAGTGGGTAGAGTTCTTGCAGAGTTATATATTTGTGTTGAAGCATAGAAGTGGAAAATCTAATAGGGTTGCAGATGCACTAAGTAGGAGACAGTTTTTGCTTACAGTAATGTAGGTTGAAGTAGTTGGGTTTGATGAACTCAAGAATTTGTACCCCGAGGATCCTGATTTTTCTGAAGCATGAAAAGCTTGTAAAGAACCTGTTGCTGCAGATAGAACCAAGTGGTTAGAATATTTGTTTCAAGATGGCATATTGTTCAAAGGTAGTCAATTGTGCATTCCAAGGAGTTCCATAAGGGAAAATCTGATTAAGGAGAAACACAGTGGAGGGATGGTAGGACATTTTGGTCAAGATAAGACCATTGCCATTCTTACAGAACATTATATTTGGCCTCAAATTTCATAGGATGTGAAGAAGTTTGTACAGAGTTGCCAGGTTTGTCAAGTTACCAAAGGGTTTAGTCACAATACTGGCTTGTATCAGCCATTGCCTATTCCATCAAGGCCATGGGAGGATAGGTTCATGGTGGTTGATAGCTTCTCCAAAATGGCACATTTCATTCCATGCCAAAAAACTCATGATGCTGTCCATATTGCAGACTTGTTTTTCAAAGAGGTGGTAAGACTACATGGTCTTCCAAGGAGCATAGTTTCTGATAGAGATACTAAATTTGTGGGGTATTTCTGGAGGACATTGTAGAAAAAGTTAAGAACCGACTTGAAATTCAGTTCCACGCATCAACCACAAACTTATGGCCAAACAGAAGTGGTAAACAGAAGTTTGGGCAATTTGCTAAGATGTTTAGTTGGGGATAAGCCCAAGGGATGGGATTTGATTCTACCACAAGCAGAGTTTGCTTACAAAAACTCTACAAATAGGAGTACTAGAAAATCACCATTCCAAATTGTATATGGGAATAGCCCAAGGACTGCACTAGAATTGAGGAAGATAGAGCAAGGGGAGAGGACAAGTGTTGAAGCAGAAGAATTTTCTAAACATATCAAGCATCTACATGAGGAGCTTCAAGCACACATTACCAAGATGAATCAAGAGTATAAAGCTAGGGCTGATCAAAGGAGAAGACATAAGGAATTCCAAGTATGAGATTTAGTCATGGTGCACTTACGAAAGGAAAGATTTCCAGCCGGTACTTACAACAAACTGAAAATGAAGAAATTTGGCCCCTGCAATGTTTTGAAGAAACATGACTCAGGAAATGCATATGAGGTGGAGCTGCCAGATAGTATTCACATTTCTCCCATTTTCAACATTGCAGATTTAACAGAGTATCATGATGATGGTGCAGATGAGGAGCTGGTGTTAGAGCCATGTCCAATTCCTGCTTCTAAGAAGGAGGAGATAGAAGACATTCTAGATCATCGTGTGGGTAGGAGTACTAGAAATAGGTAGTATGAAGAGTATTTGGTCAAATGGAAAGGATGACCGATCAAGGACTCAACTTGGATTTCAGCAGCTGAGGTTTCCCATTTGGGATTTCCTCTACCATTCATAAAGTGACAGGGTCACTTTTCAATCCACCCTGGGTGTCTAATGCAGGAGCATCCAGAGGTATAAGGGCAATCCTATGTCACCCAAAAAAAATGTACTTAAACTTAGTTTCTGTCTCATGTGTTTTCATTTTTGGATACCCATTTGGGTCAAATAAAGGTTCCAACTCTCATAGTTCAACTATCAGTGTGCTAGAAAATCCCAAAAAAATAAGAGCATGCAATTGGACCATCATTTTGGTAACCTAGAAGGTGTGAATTGGCCAGATGAATGTAATTGTGATTTAGAGCATTCCAAAAAAAGAATTAGGTCAAAAGGCCCCACAGTCTGAAAGTTATTGCAGTTTTTTGAGATTTGGAGACCTCTTAAGAATGCTTCAAAGTTAGGTTAGGGGCATTAAATGACCTCAAAAAGGGCCAAAAAATGGGGTACAAGAAAAGCTAGTCCATAGGGCTATAGATCACTTTGAGAGTTTTCTGAAAATGTAAACGGTTCGTCAATCGGAGCTACGGTTCAAAAGTTATGCCTCCCAAAAGTTCGGTTACCGTTTCTGGATTCTTCTAGATTTACACCGACTTCTAACGCAGCTTTTGGAACCTTCTATTTGGTTGGTGGATGCCTACTAGCACTTTCCAGAATGTACTCCTAGTCCTTAACCCTCTGGGGTCTATTTAAGGAGATTTATGGCATTGTAAAAGGCAGTTCGGAGTAGAGTTTGAGAGGAGGTACTGAAAGGAGAAATTATCTCCAGATTTATACTATTGTAAGCCCTTAGGGCATGTTTTGAAATTTATTTTCTCTGTACTATTTGTACTAGCTTATTTTCCCAATCAATACAATTTCCCTTTTCTATTGTGTCCATTCTGTTCTTGGGTTGTGTCCCCATCAAGTGGTATCAGAGCCTAGTTTTCCTAAGTGTGTAGACAAAGCACTGACTGTGAGGCAGTTTGCACCAGGACTGTGTGGTTGTGGGTTTGAGTTAGAAGATGCCTCCATGAAGAGAGTGTGGCGGAAGGGCTAGACTATTAATCTTGAGGAGGTTAGAGCCCTCCAAAGGCAGGTACAGGCATTGCAACAGGAGCTCCATAGAGGAGCAAATGTTGCCACAGGTGACAACAGTGAGGATGACAATGAAGAAGAAGTAATGGGACCAGATGGGGAATTTGATGGGGAAGTTCTGAATCATGCAGAGGAAAGGCTTTTTAGGTCCATTACTAAGTTTGGGAAAAGACCCACAATTGAAGTGGGTGTATTTTCAAGAAATCTAAAATCAGATGAGTTGATCGATTGGATCAATACTGGAAGAATACTTTGAGTATGAGGATATCAGGGACCCAGATAGGGTTAATTTTTCAAAGGCCAAACTGAAAGGCCATGCCAAAATCTAGTGGCAAGAGGTTCAATTGGAAAGAAACAGAAGAGGAAAGGAGAAGATCACAAGATGGGATCGCATGGTGGACAAATTGAAGAAGCAGTTCATTCCTATGGACTATGAGTTTGATTTGTCTAAGAAAATGCATGGGTTAAAGCAAGTAGGAAGATCAATCCAAGAATATGCAAAGGAATTTTACCGACTCTTGATTAGAGTGGGACATGCAGAAGCAAATAAGGAGAAAGTTGCTTGTTATATCAGTGGGTTGCGACCTAGCATCCAGGAGGAATTAATTTTGGTAAGAATGACCAACGTTGAAGAGGCATACCAATTTTCGCTACGAATTGAAGAGAAGCTAAATAAAAGGTTTGAAGGAAGACAAAGAGGGCACGGTCAAGGAGGAAGGGGAAGTGGTAGGTCATCTGGAGGCCGCAATGAAACCCAAAAGAAAAATGAAGATGAGGGTACTAGCAAGAACCAGAGGAATGAGGGTTTCAACCGCTCCTATGACCAAGACTTTAGAAATCAGAGAGGAAGAGGAAGAGGACATGGACAAGGAAGAGGAGGTTTCTGTGGTACCTATTTCCATTGCAATGAAGAAGGTCATCGTGCCTTTGAATGCCCTCAATGATAAGGAAGGACAAATATGAGAGCTGAGGGCCAAGCTAGGGTTGCTCATGTGGATGAGGATGCACAATCATCACATTCAGAGGATGCAAAAAGGGGAGAGACCTTGGTAAATGAAAGAGTCCTACTAAGTGGTGAGATTGAACTAGGACAATGGAGGAGTTTGTTCCATACCCATTAATCATTCTAATAGGTTTTGACTATAAATTTTTAACCTTAGTCCTTATAATTCTCAGATCTACGCATGTGGGGTTTTCTCACATAAAGAATTAAATATCCATGACAATATTAAAACAACTGGGACATTCACACATAGAATCCTTAGAAAGCATTCAGAAGACACGAAGAAGACAGGAAGTGTGAGAAGTGAAAATGGCATATGCAAAAATCACAAGTGTCTACCTGGACACTGATTTTGGATCACTTCTCCTCAGAATTTTGCAAAGCAAGCTCCTTCCTTCTCCAACATTCCTAGGTCCTCCAAACACGATCTCCAAATGCTCTCCCTAAGCTTCTAGGAGTGCCTGAATATAAAGAACTCTCAGGAAGCACCTAGAATGTCTCTAGAAACAACCAGAAGGTGTTGACAACTAAGCATGAGTCTTTTCCAACCTTCTAGATGAGTCATAAGGTTGTATACACGATGTGCTTAATTTGTGCACTAAATCCTGTGTTATTGACATATGTGCAATCAAGAGGTGCATTTACTCCTAGGCAAGCTTATAACTTTTATTTTAATTCTTTTATTACTTTTATTATTATTATTTATTTATTACTTTATTATTATTTTTATTATTATTAATTTTATTACTTTTAATTTCTAATTTCTTCTATTTAATTCTTTTCTCAATTAATTCTCATTTAATTAATTATACTCAAAATATCAAAGATCATGATATTATATTAATTTTTCCCAAATAATTAATTTATTAATTAAATCTATTTATTAAGACTTAATTAATAGAAAATTCACTATAGACCTCCAAGATAAAATATGAAAACTCATCATAGAACAATTCATATAAAATCAATCTAAAGGGTTAAAAATCACGAATTATGTCATCTGACACATTCGAAAGGTATAATATCTAGATACATGTCCTACCTCACTAGGACAAAAAGGTTTAAGGGTTTAGGATTTGGACTTGAGAATTTATCTCCCCTCTCTTACCATTGAGATAGTGTGATAGGGTACACTCATCTTGGCAATTTAGGGAAGTCGATACCCAGTGCCTGCAACTTGCATAAAAACCATGCATGTACATACAATATATACATATATTCTAAGCTAAACAAGCAATGGCAGGAAGTGGTGCATCGTGTAGATCCCGACTAGCAGGTGACTATGACTCCCTTCCTTAACCACCTCAATAACACCATACATAAGAACAAACATGCACACCATACACATGCAAGTATGGGGTAAGTATCCATAATAAAACACATGTGATAATAAACCATCTAACTAATCATCATCAATAGCTGAAAGCTATGTAATAATCATCTTGCATACATGAAATGTAGAGTCTAAATAATCTCATCATACATCAACTAAATCTATAACTCAATGTCTGATAGTCTCAAAACAATGTTACTAATCCATCAACATAAAACTATTCTAACATAGTCCTACAATAGTAGCAATAATGTGTCCAAAAAAATGTAATCGAGGGCAGGCACTACACATAACAAATAAGAAAACATGATTCTTTCAAAGTGCACAGAATCAATTAGGTATATTTTATATTTAGAGTTATTTTATATTTACTTCTTCGATCTTATCCTAAATAAAAGGGTTCCTTTCAAACTATTTATAACATAGTTCAAACATAAGAAAATAAGTTAGAAATAAAGTAATAATTTACAATATATTCATAAATGAATCATGATAGATGCATAAGACCCAGAGTTCCCAAAGTGGAACCCAAGCTCTAATACTAGATGTAACACCCTACCACGAGAACTCATGAGAAAATAAACTAGATAGACATAAGCTTCATACAATAATTTTTTTTTACTAGATGTAAATAATATAATTTGAATGCAAAAATGATATAAATTATAACTTTATTATCTCATAATTAAATGTATGAAGTAATTGCTACAATCCATCTAGCTTTCTCAAAGGTTCCCAAGACAAAAATACATCAAAAACCCTAGTTACACTACTAAATTGTTAAACCAAAATCAACACCTTCAGATTACATTCTTATTATATTATATAAGATGAGAGGGTAAGAGATTATACCACTTAACATACCCAAAAACAAAATTGATCATTCCATACCTATGTATCATTTCCTTTGTATTTTGATCACTACGTCCAACACCCATAACTTTAAACAAAATCAATAAATAGGTACAAACATTAGATTCATGAATAAAAATAAAAAATTTATTATAATATTATCAATATGACTCATTATAGAAGATAGGTAAAATAGGTATTTTCAAACAAATAACAAAGCCTAAGGGACTAGATCTAAGCCTTGGTAGCTCATCATTGATGGCCTTGCCTATATTCACACTCAAAGACTTCATAGTTGAACACTTAAAAATTGAATGATATGATATTAATTCTCTTAAGAAAATAAATAGGAAACTTAAAAATTAGATTTCCTAAAAAATAAAAAAAACAATATGGATCATATGTATCATTATGCACATTAAAAGATAAAATGTCCCTAGTAATGTTCTAAAATGTCAAATATGAAGCATCCAACCTATACTTATAATGTCGTGGTTGAATAATAACATTGTTCATTGAATCCTATATTACACTACAAATTATAAAGGATCAATTATATGTATAAGATAAAACTCAAATAAATGAATGAACAATAAATATAATCCTTTTGTAATTAGTTTGACTTGATACTTATAAAGTCTACCAACTTTGAGTTATTAGATGATAGTATACTTCCAATAGGAACTAAAGCAATCATTTTTCACATCCTTAGAGTTCAACTATAAGACCCATTTAGTTGTTACCTTCAACTCTCTATTAAATCAACATGTATTTACTGTGATGGTGATTAATATAACTAATGATAAAAAATGATACAATGCTATAACAATATAGATATTTCAAAATTTATCAATTATATTAAATATAATTCATGAACATACAACTAATAAACTCTAATAAATTTAATCAACATTTATTGTAACATTTAAAATAATAATAATTTCTTATCCTTAATCAATCTATTTAATTAGTCTTAGTCCATATTCCATTACAATAAAGTCAATTAACTTACTAAATAAATTTTATTTTCTTAATTAACTCTATCAACTAAATTTACACTAGTTCTTTAAATAAAAATATACTTTAAACATTATATAACTAAATAATTATTTTCTAATATTAGTTAAATTAGTTATATTTTGCATAACTAATTATTTTCTATACCTTGAAAGCATAAATCTCCAATATTTTAGTGTAAATTTTATCTCTAACTAAACTAAAGAACATTAAGGAATCTCAAATGGATAAGAAGCATATTCCTAGGAAAATGTTCTATGCAAATATAAATGAAACTAGGGTTGGATGGAAAATTAAAATTTATTTTAGATACCAATGGACAGAATTTTAAAGGTTGATTTAGCATTAAATCTTACAACTCCACTGTGCAAGGCATTGGCGTATAGTAAGGAAAATATATCGAGTTTTTTTTCATTTTATTAGGCATGCCTATATGTAGGTGGAGGCTATAATTTTTAGTTGATTTGTTTTCATTAATTCTCATTTTGATAGCCATGCGATTGGCAAAAACTTTTGTTTATACTATGGTGTGACTAAAATTTCTCATGAAATGAAATTTTTGACTTTAATTTGTTGTTGTTTGAATAGATGTGGCCATTTTTTAAAGTAGAATTTTCATTTTTTGTTAAGGAAATGTAAGTAAAAATAGGGTTTGACATTTGGAAAAGGTAACAAATGTGTCATTTTAGAGGTTCTATGTAGCATTGTGCTACATGTCTAACAACATATGTCATTTCATTATCTTATTTTAATACACCTCATCTCCACAACTACACATGTAACTTCTATTTTTTCAAGAATTTCAAATTGGTTGGACACTCGAGACTAACCTTAACTTTCAATGCACCTTATTTAATACTAAGCTTTAATTTTTAACACTTCAATGTGATTATTTCCATTTTAGAAATATATGACTAGAGATTGTAGAAAAACTTAAAATGGTGATTCGTAGCCTTGCTCCAAAGGAATAGGAAAATTTTGTCACAAGATATGGAAGTAAGTTTGTTTGTTTTAAACTCTTTCAAACAAAAATCATTTACAATGTTTATATTTATGATTATTCCTATATTTTCAATTTTAAGGTTTCATGTTCTTTGCGCATTGAGATTTCTTTTCATTTCTTTCTCAATCTATAAAGAGTTGTAGATTGGGATAGGGAAATTATCTTGACCTGTCATCAAATGATGACATAGTTTACCAAAAGATTTGATTCTCTAGCTTCTTCAACTTCTAGGTATAGGTCAACCTAATTCCATTCAAAATATTTGTCATGTTTTTTCTTGTTAAGCTTTTCTTTTTAATATTTGAAATACAACTAAATTGCATATCAAATCATTTGATGTCCCAAATGATATTTAGAGTATTGTTGATCACTAGAAATTTAATTGGAAGAATAGATAACGATAAAGGAAACTACTAGAATAATCATCTAGTGAAAACTCATTAAGTAAGAATAGATCCCAACATAGAGACCCTTATGAATATGAAGATATGTGAATCCTTTAGGAAAATGATATCCAAGAAATGATTAATACATCAGAAGAAAATATTAATCTGGAAATAAATGACAAAGATATAAATTGCTTAATATGAGGTAATGCAAAAGATAAGATTTGATCTTCAATGGATACACGAGAAATCTCTTATTCATAGAGCGCGCCAACCATTTTCTCGTCCAATTGTGAGGTGAGTCATAGTGTTGAAATGATGAAATCTAATCATTTTTATAATCCAAAGAAAATAGAATTATAAATCATAATCATAAATTATCAAAATCACAAATACTAATAATTTTTCAAACTAGGAAACACTGGGATTTCCGTGGCGGATTATGTCTTATGAGATTCTAATTCCCAAATTATTTAGACAACATATTTTAGGATTCCAATTGCTTCTAATAACATTGCTGAGGCAAGGGCTTTACATTTGGGAATGGATCTTGCAATTTCTAATGGCATTCAGAGAATCAACATAGAAGGGGATTTTCAAATTATAACTTCAGCCATTACATTAGGACATTGTTAATTGGGAGATCCACTACATTGCCTAGGAGGTGACGGCATTACTTTCTAAATTTGTGGAATTAAAATTTTCACATTTCTTTAGGGAGGCTAATGGGTTAGCTAATTGGTTAGCCAATAAAGGGGTTGCTTTGGATAAAGGTTCGATTGAATGGGATCCAACATCATTAGCCAATTCATTGATAGTCGGTAAATATTCGGTATGGGTCTCGGGTGAGGTCTCTTGACTTAGTATATGATAGATAGCTAGGAATTTTTAGGCTTCTCACATAGTATTTTGGTTTTGAATACGCTTCTGATTTGTTTTTTTGGGTAGATTGCAATTGTTTCTCATTAAATATATATTGTTCATTTAGCTACAAAGGAATGTTTTCTTCACTACTTCTTTCCTCCTAGAGCCTTTTCAAGTAGTTTAGAATAAAATATAACGGATTCGTCCATTTTTTACCAAAAAAATAAATAAATCTTAACCAAACAATAAACATAAAATAGAAGTATAATTTAAATTATAAATATAAATCAATTCCACAAACATTTCTACAATATTCAACATTTTAAAAAAGATTTATCTTAAATATGAAGATGACACACCATGGCTATTGATATTCAATTCCTAGTAATGTCACTAGTTAATGTATTTATTTATTTCTCATTAATTATTTCTTTATGAAATATATGTTAAGATTTACATTTTTATATTTCCAACCATCCCTATTCTAAAAATGTATTGGACAATGCAAAACCTAGAAAATAGTCTTTTGGTCTTTATTGTTATATCAATATGTACAACTTATATAATTGTAGTATGAGAAGATATAAAAATAACTAGAAATAAAGAAAATTTCTCACTCTCCATGGAAAGATTCAAATAGAAACTTAACAAAACTTCCAAGAATCTATGGATATGAAACATTTTAAACATGCAGTTGAAAATATAAAGAAGAAAAATATTTCCTCTTTGGATTTGTATGCCATATATGAAATATTTCAAGCATATGGATTTGTATGTCATATATACCTTTCTCTTTCCTTAAATTTGTTTAGAAGACGTTACATATGAATGAAATCAAAGGAAATTATTATTTATACTGTATGGTATCATTACAATATTTGTAATCTCAAGGTGAAATGCAAAAATTCTTCTACATCAATATGTGTATCAAAAATAAAATTATAATATTTTGGCTAGATGTGAAATTTTTAGTTTATTGAATTCAAATACTAGTTTTCAACAACCACTATTAATAAAATCTAAATAGTAGACATAGGTAGAGATATATATTCACATTAGTGTTTTTCATTTTTTTAATTATAAAACCTAAGAATTATCACATTAATTTGAAATCCTACAAACATTTGACTTCATAATTTATTTATTTATTAGGTAGGACTCAAGATCTAGAACTTGATATTGTTTAAAGATATTTCCCAAGGTAGTTGTAAAGTATAAATTGTGTGCTAAGCAAAAAATATTATTAGAAATGGAAAAATTTGGTTCCAATTTGAACATGAGTTCGGACATTAGTAATTACATTATCATGTATTCATAGCACATTTGTGTGTGTGTGTGTGCGCGTGCATGCGTACACGTGTGCGTGCGTGCGTGCGTGCGTGCGTGCGTGCGTGCGTGCGTGCGTGCGTGCGTGCGTGTGTGTGTGTGTGTGTGTGTGTGTGTGTGTGTGTGTGTGTGTGTGTGTGTGTGTGTGTGTGTGTGAGAGAGAGAGAGAGAGAGAGAGAGAGAGAGAGAGAGAGATATCATTAATCTTCCCAAGCTCAATGCATAAATAAATAACTTATGGTGGTTGAAAAAAATTCTCCAATAGATAAAGCTCATTAAGAGAAAAATAAGACAAAGAAAATTTTGATTGCATTTATTTGAGAATTGGGAAATACCATACTGTATCATCTAGTTGTACAAAATTTATTGATTTTATTGTTGGTACAATATGAACTCTTCAAAATATTAAACAACTAAAGTATATAATAAATTAATAGAAATCATCTAAGTTGTCAATAATTAGTCAATAGGCTTTTAAATTGGGCCAACATGATATAGAGAAAGTCTCACCCTATTGGTCAGAATTCTATTCCACATCCTCCATCTCCCACCCTCAGTCACTAGAGAACTTTAATAATTTCCTTTCCCACCATATTTTATGATGATTTCTTTGTACCAAAAACTCTTAATTTCTTTTTGAGGATTTCTATGTGTTGAAGTAGTTTTTCTAACCATTTTTTGCTTCTTCCATAGTTGGCTGATATTTTTTTGGAGGGTTTCAATATGGTGAAATAGATGTCAAAAAACTCTTGTACTCTTTAGAAATTATTTGAGAAGTTTTTCAAAAAAGCTGATGGGGTAAAGAAGATACCCTAAAGATACTGTATTGTTTTGCATTTACTAGAAATTTGAAAGTATTTGAGGATTTTTAATCCAATGTACCTCTCACTCGTCACTATTATGTTACTGATGTGATTCAAATAGGTGAATCCTAGAATGGTAATATAAATATATTGAACCATTACTCCCTGAAAACTACTTAAAATCTAGAGTCAAAAAATTCTAGAGCAAGAAAAAATAAAGGATGTATGATAATTGATCATGTCCATTTGTAGTAGACGTCATATTTTCTAATGCAATTGATTGAGATTTTGAAAAGGAATTGAACACCTCAATTTATGATTTAAAAATGTCTTAAATTTCTCTAGTTCCCCTCGAGATAGAAAGAAAAATTGTAGAAGACTTTGGGAGTGATCTATAATTATAAATCTTGTTACATGTTGTTTTAAAAAATTAATCATTGACTTATGGATACTTGAGAATTAGGAAAAAATATTAATCCTTAATGTTATTATTTAAAGGGTCTAGAAATTTTTAGCTTTTTTATTAAAGAGATCCAAGTACAGACACAATATTATTTGGAAACATTCATGGCGATTCAATTTTCTAGTTTTAGGAATTCTAATAGTGTGAAGTACACTTTTTACTTATCCCATGAACTTCATTACTTCTATCTTTAGTTTTTCTATATACAAACTAAGGTGTGATTGCCAATGCCCATTTTCTTTATGCAATAGTTGTAAACTTTAGGAAATTTAGTTCAAAATTAATTATGAAAATATATATTTATTTGTAGTTACTTTTAGAAGGATTCATGAATTGTATTTATTATTTTAGACTAATAAAAAAATTATCAATTAAATCATATTGATATAATTATTAAGTCACTTATTATCTTTAGTTTACTTAAGCTAAACTTTGGGCATATAATAATTAATTCTTTTATTAATCATTATCATGAAACCTAGGTTTTACCTTTTAGGCTTTTGATTTCCGTTATAAGGATTGATCTCTTTATAACATTGATTCACTTTTGATAATGGCAATTTCTTGTTTTACTCACCAAGAATGTCTCATTTGTGGATTTGAGAATTCCACACTCCATAGCTTTTGTTTCTCTCTTCATTTGATAGGTATTTCCATGTAGGTTATTCTTAGGAGTTGTGGGTTTGATCTCTCATCAACTTCAAGATGGTATTAGAGCTCCAAATATTCATAAACCTATTTTATTTGTGAGAGATTTAGCATCAATTTTCAGATCTCTAGCTCTAAAAGGGTTTTGTATTGGATCTAGGGGGACCTATCTTTTGAGGCACATTGAGCCCAAATAGACATCATCATCAAGATCAAAATACTTGAAAACCCTTATTTCCATATAAAATACATCTGATTTGGATGCTATTGAATGCTAGGGCCAAAATAATTTGCACACAGGCTGTTTTGACCTGGTCTCAAAAAATGAGGTCATGATATATTAAAAAGGTACAATAACTTTTTTAAGTTCATGTTAGTGCCTTTACATTTTGGTAACATTCCCTTTGGAGTCCTTGAGTTCCTAAATAGGTTGTTTGAAGCAATTTTGCTAGATCTCATGTTGCATTATTTCCTGTAACAAGCTTGGTTTTGTATGCATGAGTTTATACACAATAATTCCTTGGAGAATAGACCCATGCAAGATTTTTGAAGGGAAAAATGTCTTGGGTGGAGTGGCCTTTTTTGAAGTTTGATTATTTTTTCCTCTACCATGAGATGACATAGTGCCAATTCAAAACCTATGGGCCTAAACCTAGCACATGTATTTTTAAATTATGAAGCGCAGTTTGTGGAAGTGTTGGTTGTCTTGGGAGTTATGGTAGATTTTATTAAAGATATTGAGTTATGTCCCAAAAATTATGTGCTTGGCCTTGGAATCTTTTTCTATGTTGTCCTCCTACCTTCTTAGTTGTTGTCCATAAACAAATAGGTACAATCAAATACCACATCGCATGCCATTTTTTTTCTTAGCTAACTTTTTGGTGGTTTGATGTTTGAATGGGAATTTTTGGTGGTATTTTTGGTGGTCTATTGTTTTTCCATCTCCTTTTGCATCTCATGCACTTCTCTTTTTGTGCTCCTGAACTCTAATTTCAAGTAGATGATGCTTTCAATTGGAAAATAATTATGTCTTCTCCATCATTTTTTTGACTTGTCCTTGTACATTATTTTTGGTATTATTTGTTTCCATGTATGAAAAATTAGACAAGGAGTTTTGGGGCACTTCTATGGACAATGTGCCACATTCTTTTATATGCACCTAACTTTTTGTGAAACCCACCAAGAATTTTTTGACGCATAATTTATCTATTTTGGTGCATTGATTTTGGCTCCATCAACATTGGTAGTTTTGCAAACTATTGGATATTTATTTTGGCCTTCAAATTTTATTTTGGACAAGGATATAAACTTTTTTCCAATGTTTGGATTATTTTCTAGTAGGGGTCCTTTTCTGGCATTTTTTTCCCTTAAAATCCATTTGATTGTCAAATGTATGCTCATTGCTTGCTAACATCAGCCTTACATTAGCATTCATGTCACCCCTTAAGGCCTTTTTTGGACCTACATTTTATTTTTTATCATATATCAAGCATCTAGACTTCATTTTCCACAAACAAAATATTGTTAGAAAGCTATTTCTGAGCTTGTCAAAATGGTTCTAGTATTTTTTAGTTTTGATTTTTTATGACTTTTTCTCCTATCAAAGTTAGGGGTTTTATTTTTATGTATGAGAGACATATCTTGAGAATTTGAGCTCTGATTTGGGAATTATTTATATCATTGGAAAGGTGTTTCTAAGATATTTATAGATATGCGAGTGTTTTTTTCTAGATTCTACTCTAGGCATATACTATTCAATTTTTTTTCATTTTTCAATTCTAGTGGATATCTTGGTTGTTTTAGGATTGAGGATTGATTTTTTTGTTTCAAATGATTCATCATGGGTTGTACTATCTATTGTATGAGCCTTATGTCTCAAGTCTATTTGAACATCATTTGTATGCATTATTGCAAATAGATTGAGATAAAGTGTCATATTCCATTTGTATTTTTGTTTTAGTTGTTTTCCCTTCTGATTCTAGTAGTGTCATTGAGAAAAATCATACATATTATTGTATTCTTGGGATTTACCATATATTATGCATTATTATATATGCACACTCTTATTAAAGTGCCGTGGGGATTTGATTATTTTCCTTTTTTTGTCATTTTCCTTTGTCTAGTGATTTTCCCTTCTGTGACATTAGACACATGACATATTAGAGATTGATCACCTCAATACACACATATGTATTCTTTTGTGCATATTTATCATGGTTCATTGACATGCAGTTCTATTGGCCCACTTTTCCAATTTCTTATCACCTTACCACTGTCTACATTAGGGGAGTTCTTCTATTATTTCTCATATTTTATTTGTTCAATGGAGTGAGATATGTATTTAGTATTTGTTCCTATGTACTAGGTGGATGCAATAGCTAGGTACCTATGCATTTTATTGAGATGGATCATTTACCATATAGACACCCTTCTTTTCATTTTTACTTTGGTTGCAACCTTCTATGTTCAATTGATCAACTCTTCAAGATTTGGTGTTCCATTCCATTTTTATCTACAAGATCATTTATTTTCCTTTGTGTGCATCCTAATTTGATGCAAATTATAGTCTTCTTTACCTTGTCAGCTTCTATATCAGTGGAATTTCTTCAGATCAGAAGATACTTTTGATAGATTTTTTTACCTTATGCATGCTTCAATGGTGTTCTTCATGATCATCTTTTATTCCTATCTTGTAGGACATTGCCTAGTTTGGAGGCTTCTTCAATCCTTCACGAGTTCTTTTCATCATTATTTCCATCTCTTTTTGGAGTATGGTTTTTCCCATGTGATTTTCTCTATTTCTCCTATTTTAAGAGTTTATTGTGCTTGGGTACTTCATCAATCTTTGTTATTGGAACCCAAATTTACTATTAGTAGTAGTTTCTATATTTTTAGTTGCTTCATAAGTTTATCTTGTTCAGGTGTGGGGGTGTTAGAGTAATAAAAAAAATCTTATTAACTAAATCATATTAATTTATGATTAAGTGACTTATTATCTATAGTTTACTTAAGCTAAATTTTTTGAATTTAATAATTAATTCTTTTATTAATTATTATCATGTACACTAGGTTTTACCTTTTAAGGTTTTGATCTCCTTTATAAGGATTGATCTGTTTGTAACATTGATTCAATTTTGATCATAACAATTTCCCTTATTCTCATTGAAAGTGTCTCATCTATGGATCTAGGAATTCCACCCTCCATTTCTTTTTATTCTCTCTTTCCATGATAGGTGTTTGCACATAGGTGATTCTTGGTAGATGTGGGGTTGATAGTTCATCAACTTCAACATGTTATATAGATTTAAATAATTGTAATACAATATTGTTTTCTTGGTTAAATTATCTAAGAATGTAATGAAGATTAAAGGACAACCAAAATTAACCTAGTAGCCCTTCAATATTCACCAATGCATGTCATTTTTACATTCCAAATTATGCTCTTGGCAATGAACTTACTCCTATTTAACTCCTACAACAAAATCATAGTTTGATAAAATGAACAAAACCCAATCCCTAACATAATTACTAACTTTATTGTGAGAATTAAGTTGAATAATAAAAACTACTATTATATCAATAATTAAGCTAATGGTTGGAAGGACATTATATTGAATTTGATGTATATCTCTTATGTATGGCTTATTAAAAATTATTTTATTCCTTTATTTTATGTTCATATATAGAGTGATATGATTTTATTTTACATATATTTTAATGTAGTGCAAGGTAGGAGAATCTCCAAAGGAGATATCCTAGCCCCCAACAAATGTCCATACAAAAGAAGTATTAAAATAACATAGAGATTTATTTCCAAATAATGCTAACTCTCATAATAGGATCATAAAATTTACATCTAATATGACTAGCTATAAGGCCTTCTAGGTTACGGCCAAATACATAAGGAATTATGATAGTAATTTTGTAAGATCTCACGAGATACAAATCCTGGCTAGCCCAAATCTACAATCTAGTAGAAAACATTAAGAAGTATATAAACCTATGCTAACAAGACACAATGTAACCTTCCTATTTTCTAAGTTGTATCTACTAGCTCTACTCAAATTTTCTCTTCTCAACTACTTCTCTCTAGCTGACTTCCTCCATGTTGGATCCCATGTTAAACTTTATGCTCCATGTTGAATGAATAATGACAAGACAAGACCCTCTACTTATACCAAACCAAGCCACAATTCGACAGAGCAAGTTACCTTAAATAAACCCTCAAGCCACAAGTTAGACTAAATATATCACCTAGAAAATATCTTTTGTTGTAAATTTATTTAGTGCTCCCCTCAGGATTTATGAAAAGGGCTTAAGCGCTTTCTCTGTACTATATGTTGACTAGTTTTATCTGGCATTAACAAATTAGCCTTTTAGTGCAATGGCAAACCCACTCCAACAAGTGGTATCAGAGCTTGGTCATAGGTTTGAATCCTCAAACCCTCGGTTAACGGTAAGGTGGAGATTCTTGGAAATGTGTTTAGTGCTCCACTCGGAATTTGTGACAAGGGCTTAACTACTTCATGCATACTATAAGATGAGTGGTTGTATCAGGCATTGAGAGATTGGTCTTTTCATGCAATAACAACCCCACTCTAGCACCTTTTCCACTTTTTTCTCCATTTTTATTTATTTATTTATTATTTTTCTTCTAATTTTCATCACTTTCTCTCTGTCATGCCCAAACTACGAGGCAAAAACACACTTTTTTTTTAAAAAAAATTAATAATTAAAATGCTCTAAGTTCGATATGGTTGTGATCACAGTTTAAGTAAAGGTTCTCTACATTATGTCTTAAGTTTATAAACTCTTGTGGAGGGATACATCATTAAGATTTTCAACTGTCGTTATAAATATGATATCAACATTTGTTTCATTATTTCATTACTAATATAACATTATATTTAAAGAAATATTGAATAACAATTCAAATGGAAATGGTTCTAATTAAATTGAAAAGTTAAATCAAAGAACTAACTAAGATAATATCACATCTAACATATACATAAATATACTTTCTTTAATTTTATTCCAATCACAATTTTCTATAAATCCAATAAAACATTCCTAATATAATGACCCGATGAATTAAATTTAAATTTGACTAAGATAATAAAATATTTCATGAAACATTATCTACAAATTTGAACAATACTTTAACTAGACTAAAACAATATTAGCTATAATTTTAAAGAAATCATATTGATTAACATTTTAATAAAATCTATTAATTAACTTATAACGTATCAACTACTAAAGAAAAAAGCCATTTAAATTAAATAAATTATACACTACTCCAATTTAATAAACAATATAATGTTAACATTGTTCTTCTTTTCATATAACAATTTCTATTTAATTCTTAAATTTAATTTCATTTGACTAAAGTTAAATTTACATCCAATAATAATAATAATAACTTATAACTTTTTGATTAATAAATCAAACAAGCCATTTTCTACATATTACTCTTATAATATTAATAAGCTAATATTAAAACTAACAAAACAAAAATAAATAAATATTATCTAACAACGAGTCTTATCTAAAATCAAACACCAATAAAATAAACCAATTTAATTTATATTTAAACTAACATATAAACAACGTATCAAAACTGAATATTTAAAAAGATCATAACAATTAAATATATACAAAGATAAAATTCTAAACTAACTAATATTAACTAATCATTAATTTAAAACTTTCTAAAATAATAAAACGACTAAATTAATTTAAAACTAAACTAATTTGAATTTAATTCTATCTTAATTTTTAATACAAAACTTAATTTAAATCCTTTTAATAATTAGAATAAACCAACTTTAATTTTAAACTAATCTTAAATTAAATAAACTAAACTAATACTAATACTAAAACTAATTAAACATTTTTAATAGATTGAAAAATATAATACTAACCTAAACTACCCCCCCCCCCCCCCCACTAACTCCATGTTACTTTTCCCACCTCGAAACCCATAAGAAAATCAGCCTTTTTTTAAAAAACATGCCTACCAACATATTAAAGACATGTTGTAATGATCCACTAACAAAGATAAAACTAAACCAAGAACAAACATAAAGAACCTTAGAAATTTTTATTTTTATTTTTTAATCATCATATTACAAGAACAAGTACAATGATTGAATCATTCTCAAATTGTAGACCTCAAAATATAAGAATATATTGTCTAAATAGATTTCCATAAAGATGCCTATATTTAATGAGTTCAGTACAATAATAATGAACAATATCATTAAAAGATGCCTAGGTCCAACATATGAACTTTACAAGTATCAAATTCAGTTTCAAGAAGTAACTTCTACAGTCTTCCTTAGCAATAATTATTCAACTCGAACACCTGAAAATTACACAAACATGCAAAAAAATACAAAGAGGGCTCAATACATACTGAGTTAAAAAGCATAGTCCACTTGCTCACACGTCAGAATAAACATATATATAAAACTGTAATGCAGATATCTAACCACATAACATAGTGCAATTCTAATATTACTATGCAAGAAGTAACATCTTCTAAACAATGCAAAATTAAACTCGCACTAAGAATAACCAGTTAATGAACCATATATATACTGAGGTGTCATCACCATGGTGCTAAGATACTACATCCGTAAATGGTAAGCCCTTAGACAACACATAATGGGATTCTCTATAATACTCATGAAATGACGCAATAGAGACTTGCCTTGTTCTCCGTACTTAACCTTACTGGTTTAAGTCATAGGTTAGGACAATTATCTTTTGTTTATAATTAACCCTCCCAATTCATCTTAAAATTATCACTGAATTAATTAACTGAATAGGATAAATCGATATTCAGCCACCTCGATATATGTTCATTATAGCTATCCTTAACATACACATCAATCAGATATTCTAAGAATGTACATGCAACTAATAACAAGTCAGCTTTCTCGTGATATTACATTCTTCATCTTTTAAAACTCTCATCTTCTACTGTCAAATTTGAAAGTAAACTTAGGTTATTTTAATAACAGAAATAAATACTACAATATTACGATCTCGTAAATATAACTAAACTGTTACAAAAATTTAATGATATTTACCAGTCGTAGTACTATACTACTTATCTCTACTATTATAACAAGCTAAGCATATCCTTCGAATTGACCAAGATAATTAAACAATACACATATGATAATTTTACTTTAATTGACAAATCATCAAACATATATCATAAATCTGCTTCACAAATGAAATAACTTACATTTCAATCACAAACTAAAATATATATGTATGTAAAGAATTTTGTTTCAAACACTTAATCTCTAAACAATCCCTAAATACTATAAGGTACTTCCTAGCCTAAACTAAACATAATTGAATCCAAATGCAGCCAAAAATATCCTTTGCAATATCATTGAATATTCAAATGTCTATAGAAGTTTTACCACTGTTTAATAATAAGATTCCACCTAGTTTTAACTACAATCAGAAAATAACAGAAATAAATATAATATCTAAGATTAATTCAAAATACACTTCACCAATATGCAAAGTAACTTACATCATGCCAATAGCCAGAAGTAATTAGGATGTAAATCCCTAAGCTAACAAAAGCACACAATCTCTTCACATAATGATCCTGTCGATATAACAGGATCTATCTATATCTATGTTTTTGAAAAGAATGCCTTATTCATTCGCAACCAATTCCACAACAATAGTTATTTAACACTCAATTTCCATTTTAAATTATGGGATAATTTATGTTGTCGCAGGAAGTTCCCTATTTGAATCAAGCTTTCTTTTAAAATATTTGACAAAATGTCATTTCCAAAACCATCACATACTGTTTACTAAGTTACTGTTCTCAATATATACAAATTAACCGAGCTATCAGATTCGACATACTATTCTCTTTTTAAAACAATGACAAAACCCTCGTATTAATCATTAATATCATCAAACAAGGTAACTATCATAAAGGAATTCGAACTAATAATGTTTAGACAGTATATCGGCCATGATTCATGAACATTTTCAAACATTTCATTACCCATAAAATTGCTATGCAAATAACATGTTAATTTAAGATTGTTATGGTTTCACACTATCTATTTGACAAAATGCCTCTACCCTCGACAGTAGTCACGAGCCTATTATTTTAAAGCATACTCAAGACTGAGGCCAAGCCACTCACATTTTTCTATAAAATACCAAGTAAGCTTGAGATATGGGTTCTCACAAAGCTCATCCCAATGGGAGCACAAAATTTGTTTGCCATTAACACAATAGCTAGCATGCTCACTGTTGCAACCATATGTTTCTCACAAGACTCAACTTGGTGGAAAACAAATTTTTGGGGAAAATCCAATCAAATATACATGAAGCAACATTCAGTTATAATTCTCCATAACTCCACATTCAAAGGTGGATATATGCAGAACTAAGCATCGCGCATAGTGCCATGCTTTGCATATACTCATCCTTAAATGTAAATTCACAATATGTAAAACTGATAACTATTTACATTATGCTAAATGAAATAACATGGCATTTGCAAACAGAGCAAAAGAGTAGGGTAATAAATTGCCCCCTACTTGTAAAATTGAAGATGGAAGATTGTGCTTCAATCCAACTTGATGCCAAAGCCCCAAAAGCTGAATCCAAAATCGGTGAGCAAACTCTACAATGCCAACTCACACAACTTGCAAAAGACTTCACAATAGGGTGAAGCAGAAAACCCATAAAAACAATAGACAACTTATGAGGAATAACTCCATCAAGCTAAACCCAATAACAAGTAGTCATTACACCATATGAATCACAATGCCATAAATTTGGTAGTACCAAGTCCACCGCCATGAATTTGGCTCAAACAAAATAACTATGTTTCCCTCCTTCTTTGCAATCGATACCCATTTAGGGTTACCTTAATGCTTAATTCTTACGAGGTAATTTAATAAAAAAAAATTTTTTAAAAATAGAAATGTATATGCCAACTTCCACTTAGGGTGTTAGACCCTTTTAACAAAAAAGACACACATATATATATATGAATGCAAACTATTGTTCCCTCAAAAACAAGTTAATATGAGTCATGAAAACGAAACCATCTCAAGGGTATACTCAATATAAATATTTAATCCTCGTATAGTTACGTATACGAAAGTACAATGAAGGATTCTGAATGCATACAACATATTACCATTTAAATGTATTTGCAACATCAAGTTAACATACAGTATGAAACAGAATGTAGAAAATAAAGAGTTAAAAACATAATAACATAATCGATACTCTATCAACATGCAATCATTAATATGCCAAATTCAATTCATAAAATCCTAAATCACATTTATTGCTAAAAACATAGTTCTTCACAAAAAATACGTTCAACAATAGTCTCATGATTCAAAGATAGTAATATAACCAAGTTCTACAGAAATTCAAAAATAACATCAGGACGAAATCTTATAATAGCAAGGTTCTAATTTGCAAAAAAACCCGAAGTAGTGGTCAAGCATGACACATGTCACATCCCTTTAAATGGGAGAACTCAGCGCTAACAAAAAAAGTAAAGGGGTCTTTTTTTTGTTTTTTTATAGTTTTGTTTTTTATAAGAGTTTGAAATCAAAATAACATCACATCCCCCCGCTTGATTGATTAAAATGTCACGTTAGCTACAAGGCAGGTGGGAAGTGGTTGATGGGGTAATTAAATTTTATTTTTTTTGAGTTGTTCTTTTTATTTTTATTTTAAAAAGATCTTTCCAAAGTCCAAGCTGCCCACTCCTCATTTAAAGCATAAAGTTAATTAGGTGAGAGCATAGGATATTTAGGAAATGAAAGTATATGCATTTATTTATTTTTATTTATTTTTATTTGTTTGATTTTATTTTATTTTTTTTTTAATTTTTTTTTTCAAAATAATAAATAAGAGAATCTTTTAGATTCTCTGTTCAAGGAAAAAGCAATTAGTTATCTCTCATACAAAATCTAGAGACATTTTATTCTAGGAGTGCATTATTTTTTTTTTGTCATAATTTTTCTAAGTATGGATTTGAAGTTGATTTATTCAACCAAGAGGGGTCATATATATATTTTAAATAAGTCTAATAGGACTTATTACAAACTAAATATACCAAGGATTTGAATGATCCATTTAACCATAATGCAAGAATTGTTTTGCTTCCAATAGACATGAAAATTGAACCTACGTTCATAACATAATCTTTCATTTTCCAACATAAATGAAAACTTGAAATTTTGCCTAATTGAATCAACATCATTTCCATCCTATTTTTGATGTTCATTCATATAACTGAAAATTACGATTAAATCTCATGATAAGCAATATTACCCAACCATCATTTTATTGGCAAACCTGATTCAAAGGCTCAGCCAGGACAGAACTAGGAAGAAAACCCCAGCATCGTTGCCATTACAACAAAGTTTGAAAATACAAATTACATAGGATTTCAATCCCAAATTTTCAACAATCAAATGAATTTCTTTCCAGTCCCATATCAAGGGATCAATATCATTTTCTGCAACACATCACTAAGATCAAGGAGGGAACATAATCTGATTGGGTGACAACCAAGCATAACCAAGAGACAAAGTCAAGCGTGCATATTCATACTAGGTTTCCATAACAGGATTCACAATGAATCAAAACTAGGGAAAGGTAGATTTTTCCAACAGGAGATGTCAAACATAACACCAAACCAGGTGCCCAATCAGGGCTATAACTCAAGAACTTCCATTCTTCCATTCTTACATGCCAAAACTCATATGTGGTTTGTGTTGATAGGTAGGGCCCCATAACACCCTACCCTCTCTCCCTCTTCTCGTCCTAAGAAGAGACTCTACACTATTGGAGTCCAACTAAAAGGACCTTTCCCAAAATTGGCCACTTCTACCCTCTCCAAGGGTGAGTAATACCAAAACACCCATACAAGAAAACTTCAAAATTCAAACTTAAACATGAAAGGAAAACATTCAAAAAAAACATGGTTGCAATCCTTCCCAAACATACCCAACATACATACAAGCATCCAAATAACAGCACCATAGCAATAGCATGAAACAAGCATAAAAATCTGAACAAGGGAAATGAAAACTCCTACTTTCACAAAGAGGTAATGGAAAATGAACAATTTGACTAGAGCTTTTCCCTTCCTTCCTTCACTCTTCCAAGACTCCTGTCTAAAAGTAGAGATTGGGTAACAACCTAAACTACTCCAAGAAGGGCCTCTAAAAAGACTCAAACTCAACCACCAAAAAGGGCAATAATTTCCCCCACCCACCTACAACTCTAGAAGTTTCTAACTCAACCCATACTAAGGTTAACCACTAAGTGGAGGTGAGGTAATGCAACTCATGGTAACCACTTGCAATTTTCGCACAAAGGCAAAAATAGACTTTTTGAGCGACCTCCAAAGTCAACAAAAGGGGATTAGGGGTTGGAAAATGCCCCCAACCCATACCCATACCCTTTGGGCATAAATATTTCATGTTTTAAAACCTTAGGAAAAGATTTGGAACCAAACAAAGGCTAGAAAAAATTAGGACCATCTAACAACTCTAAAAATGCAGATTAAACATTAAACCAGATTAAGGGTGACTAAACTCGATTAAGAACCAATTTAGCAAAAAACACACTAACTTAATCTAACTTAGGTCCAAAGGTTACACAGCTAACCCTAGCAAGCACGCTGAAGAGCATAAACAATTTCACGAGTGTCAAGTGACACTATAAGAACACAATTACGAAACATTAACATTTACTAATCACGGAAGGATACATTCATACATCTCACAATACAATAAGATACGAACAACATGGTTTCCATGAATGGCACATAGGGATCAGTTCTGTTCCTCCGTCGAGTTTCTCGGCTAAAATATCCTGCACACTCATTGCACACATCAGTAGTCCCATAAAATCAAATGCATGTATGTATGTACGTATCAGGAAGTCACATAAGTTAAAACATACACCTTCCAAATCAATCAGGGTTTCACTCATCCTACTCCTATTCTTAATCATTAAAATCTCTTAATCAAAGTGTTAATCTTACATATACTTATCTTGTCAACATACATGTTCATAAAGCATTAAAAGACAAACTCAAGTATCTAAAAGTAACATCACACAACATGAAATAATATAATATGTTCAAAGCATCTAATAGAGCCTCGACATCTCGAGTCATGAGTATCAAAAAAATAATGTAACAACTAAGGCTACGAAGGGTTGGGGCGAGGCCTCACACTCTCTCGTCTTATTTCTTTATTTTTTTTCTTTTTTAATCTTTTTTATAAAAAATCATAAATTATGTGTCCCTTTATTTTCTAATGCAAGATGCTCATGCATCATATTTTTATACATATTTCTACTCACTTATAATTATGACTAGTTCAATTTGTAGTTTGTAGTTCTTATCTATTGATTGGAAAATGGTAGTTAATATATAAATTAACTAAATAAAGAATATGAGATATGAAAAAATAAAATTATGGATAAAAAACATAGTGTATGGTATTTTTGTTTGTAGAAGAGAGTTATTCATAATCTTTGGAGATTAAATTGTGTATTATTTTTTGTTGAATAAATCTTTCTAAATTGTGTTGTAATATCGATAATGAGTACAAATTATTAGATTCTATTAAATTATAAAATCAAAAACTCATGTATTGTAGCAATTGAGTTTATATATATACATACATACATATATGTATGTATGTATGTATGTATGTATGTATGTATATATATATATATATATATATGTATGTATATGTATATATATGATGGGGACACAACCCAAGAACAAAATGGACACAACAGAAAAGGGAAATTGTATTAACTGAAAAATAAGCTAGTACATTCAGTACAGAGAAAATAAAATTCAAAACATGCCCTAAGGGCTTACAATAGCATAAATGTGGAGATAATTTCTCCTTTTAGGACCTCCTCTCAAACTCCACTCCGAACTGCCTTTTACAATGCTAGAAATTTCTTTAAATACACCTCGGAGGGTTAAGGACTAGGAGAACATTCTAGAAAGTGCTAGTAGGCATCCACGGACCAAATAGAAGGTTCCAGAAGCTGCATTAGAAGTCGGCACAAATCTAGAAGAATCCAAAAACAATAACCAAACTTTCGGGAGGCATAACTTTTGAACCATAGCTCCGATTGACGAACCGTTTACATTTTCAGAAAGCTCTTGAAGCGTTCTATAGCCCTATGGACCAGCTTCACTCATCCCCCATTTTTTGGCCCTTTTTGAGGTCATTTAATGCCCCTAACCTAATTTTGAAGCATTCTTAGGAGGTCTCCAAAGCTCAAAAAAATGAAATAACTTTCAAACCGTGGGGCCTTTTGGCCCAATTACATACTCCTATTTTTTCAGGATTTTCTAGCATACTGATAGTGGAACTGTGAGAGTTGGAACCTTTATTTGACCCAAATGGGTATCCAAAAATGAAAACACATGAAATAAAAACTAAGTCTAAGTATATTTTTTAGGTGACACAGGATTGCCCTTATACCTCTAGATGCTCCTGCATCAGACAGCCAGGGTAGATTGAAAAGTGACCCTGTCACTTTATGAATGGTAGAGGAAATCCCAAATGGGAAACCTCAGCTGCTGAAATCCAAGTTGAGTCCTCGATCAGCCCTCCTTTCCACTTCACCAAATACTCTTCATACTACCTATTTCTGGTACTCCTACCCACACGGTGATCTAGAATGTCTTCTATCTCCTCCTTCTTAGAAGCAGGAATCAGACATGGCTCTAACACCAGTTCCTCATCTGCACCATCATCATGATATTTTGTTAAATCTGCAATGTTGAAAATGGGAGAAATGTGAATACCATCTGGCGGCTTCACCTCATATGCATTTCCTGAGTCATGTTTCTTCAAAAAATTTCAAGGGCCAAATTTCTTCATTTTCAGCTTGTTGTAACTACCAACTGGAAATATTTCTTTTCGTAAGTGCACCATGACTAGATCCCCTACTTGGAATTCCTTGTGTCTTCTCCTTTGATCAGCCCTAGCTTTATACTCTTGATTCATCTTGGTAATGTGTGCTTGAACCTCCTCATGTAGACGCTTGATATGTTCAGCAAATTCCTCAGCTTCAGCACTTGTCCTCTCCCCTTGTTCTATCTTCCTCAGCTCTGGTGCAATCCTTGGTCTACTCTCATATACAATTTGGAATGGTGATTTTGTAGTACTCCTATTTATAGAGTTATTATAAGAAAACTCTGCCTGTGGTAGAATCCCATCCCATCCCTTGGGCTTATCCCCAACTAAACATCTTAGCAAATTGCCCAGACTTTTATTTAGCACTTCTGTTTGGCCATCAGTCTACGAGTGATGTGTGAAACTGAATTTTAGGTCTGTTCTCAACTTCTTCCACAATGTCAACTAGAAATACCCCACAAATTTAGTAGCTCTATCAGAAACTATACTCCTTGGGAGACCATGTAGTCTCACCACCTCTCTGAAGAACAATTCTGTAATATGGATAGCATCATGAGTTTTGTGGCATGGAATGAAATGTGCCATTTTGGAGAACCTATCAACCACCACGAATACTGAGTCATTACCCCTTTGTGTCCTTGGCAATCCAAGAACAAAATCCATACTTATGTCCTCCCATGGCCTTGATGGAATAGGCAATGGCTGATATAGGCCAGCATTGTGACTAAACCCCTTGGCAACTTGACAAATCTGGCAACTCTATACAAACTTCTTCACATCCTGTGAAATTTGAGGCCAAAAATAATGTTCTCTAAGAATGGAAATTGTCTTATCTCGACCAAAATGTCCTACCATCCCTACACTATGTTTCTCCTTAATTAGATTTTCTCTCATGGAACTCCTTGGAATGCACAATTAACTACCCCTGAACAACATGCCATCCTGAATCAAATAGTCTAACCACTTGGTTCTATCTACAGCAACAGGTTCTTTACAAGCTTTCCATGCTTCAGCAAAATCAGGATCCTCGGGGTACAAATTCTTGAGTTCATCAAACCCAACTACTTCAACTTGCATTATTGTAAGCAACAACTGTCTCCTACTTAGTGCATCTGCAACTCTATTAGATTTTCAACTTTTATGCTTCAACACAAATGCATAGCTATGCAAGAACTCTACCCACTTCATATGACTCTGATTTAATTTACCTTGGCTATTTGGGTACTGTAATGCCTGATGATCAGTATACAAAACAAATTCCTTTGGCAATAAATAATGTCTCCATTTCTTTAAGGCCTGAACTATTGCATAGAACTCTTGATCATAAACATAATACTTCTTCTTTGCATCATTCAATTTTTCACTAAAATATGCAATAGGCTTACCTCCTTGGCTTAATACAGCCCCAATAGCACTACCACTAGCATCACAATCCACTTGGAAAACCTTTCTAAAATTTGCAAGTGCCAACATAGGTTTTTCTGTTACCTTCTTCTTCAGCAATTCAAAACTTCTCACAGCTGTTGTAGTCCATTTGAACTCTTTTCTATCCCCTCTTATTGTATCAGTTAGGGGTGCACATATGCCACTAAAATTCTTAATAAACTTCTTCTAAAAACTAACCAGACCATGAAATGATCTTACCTCAGTAGCAGACCTTGGAGTAGGCCATTCCAAGATGGCTTTTACCTTCTCTGGATCCATTTTGTGACCTTCGGGTGATATAACAAACAACAAATAGACTAACTCCCTTTTTGAAAAGATACACTTCTTTAGATTAATTAACAATTTCTCTTCCCTTAGCCTTTCAAGGACACTATGCATATGCAGTAAATGTTCTTACAAAGTCTTGCTGAAAATTAAAATATCATCCAAATAAACAATAACAAATTTTCCCAAGAACTTCTTAAGTACCTCATTCATGAGCCGCATGAAGGTGCTTGGGGTGTTTGTCAATCCAAAGGGCATGACTAACCACTCATAAAGACCCTCCTTGGTCTTGAAGGCTATTTTCCACTCATCTCCTTCTTGAATCGGTATCTGGTGATAACCACTCTTGAAATCTATCTTTGTGAAGTATTGAGCTCCACTCAAGCAGTCCATAAGATCAACCATCCTTGGCAAAGGAAATCGGTACTTGATGGTTATCCTATTTATAGCTCGATAAGCTGTACACATCCTCCATTCTCCATCCTTCTTTGGTGCGAGTACTGCAGGTACTAAACATGGACTTAGGCTCTCTCGAATCACGCCCTTCCTCAACAGCTCCTGAACCTGTCTATTTAGCTCCTCTATTTCAGTAGGAGTCATCCTGTGAGCAGCCTTGTTAGGCAAACGAGCTCCTAGAATTAGATCTATCTGATGACTGATTTGCCTTACTAGTGGCAATCCATCTGGAACATTATCAGAGATAATATCTCCAAAGTCCCCTAGTAAATCTGAGACTTCAAGTGGTATTTCACTGCTACCTTCTTTATCTTTCCTAGGAATCAAAGCATAGCACATATGCTGATGTTTCATGCCATCTAAAAACTTCCTTTCATCAACAAGACAAATCTTAGCACTAGTACATACCTGTTCACCTTCCTTTTTTATGAGCTTCAATTTGTGGCAAACTCAATCCTTTGTTAGAGAGTATGTGTTTGCATGCCCATCATGTACTGCATGTCTATCAAACTGCCATGGTCTACCCAACAATAGATGGAAAACATCCATCGAAATAACATCACAGAGAACTTCATCATGGTAACTCCCAATTTTGAATTTCACTAAACATTGTTCACTTGCCAAGACCTTATGATCATCTTTTACCCAAGAAATCCGATAGGGCTGTGGATGTTTCTCCCACTTGAGCTTCAGCTTAGAGACCATCTCTTCTGATACCAAGTTATCAGTGCTACCACCATCAATGATCATGTCACAACATTTATCCTCACACTTGCATCTGGTACGGAACAAACTCCTCCGTTGTCCTAGTTCAATCTCACCACTTAGTAGGACTCTTTCATTTACCAAGGTCTCTCCTCTTTCTACATCCTCTGAATGTGATGATTGTGCATCTTCATCCACATGAGCAACCCTAGCTTGGCCCTCAGCTCTCCTATCTATCCTTCCTTATCGTTGAGGGCATTCAAAGACATGATGACCTTCTTCATTGCAATGGAAATAGGCACCACAGAAGCCTCCTCTTCCTTATCCATGTCCTCTACCTCTTCCTCTTTGATTTCGAAAGTCTTGATCATAGGAGCGGTTGAAACCCTCATTCTTTTGGTTCCTGCTAGTACCCACATCTTCATTTTTCTTTGGGTTTCATTGCGGCCTCCAGATGATCTACCGCTTCCCCTTTCTCCTTGACCACGCCCTCTTTGTGTTCCTTCAAACCTTTTATTCAGCCACTCTTCAACTCATAGGGAAAATTGGTATGCCTCTTCAACGCTGGTCATTCTTACCAGACTTAATTCCTCCTGGATGCTAGGTCGCAACCCATTGATATAACGAGGAACCTTCTCTTTATTTGCTTCTGCATGCCTCGCTCTAATCAAGAGTTAGTAAAATTCCTCTGTATATTCTTGGACTGATCTTCTTGCTTGCTTTAACCTATGCATCTTCTTAAATAAATCAAGCTCGTAGTCCACAGGAATGAACTGCTTCTTCAATTTGTCCACCATGCGATCCCATCTTGTGATCTTCTCCTTTCCTCTTCTGTTTCTTTCCAATTGGACCTCTTGCCACTAGATTTTTGCATGGCCTTTTAGTTTGGCCTTTGCAAACTTAACCCTATCTGGGTCCCTGATATCCTCATACTCAAAGTATTCTTCCAGTTCATTGATCCAATCGATCAACTCATCTGGTTTCAGACTTCTTGAAAATACACCCACTTCAATT
>CM053789.1:323544254-323559254 GCA_028749045.1 Cupressus sempervirens
CCAAGATATCGGTATCATGAAGGGGTTTTGTTTGATGGAGATATGTGCATATGAGATTGAACAAGATGGGGTTTCTCACCAGAAGTTGTGGTTGATATTGTTAGTATCATCTACTTTACTCCATTCCAAAGATGTCTTTGAGTTGGTTGTGTTGGCAGAATGGCATTTTTTTTGGATTCATACCCTTGACAACGAGCCTATAGCAGAGCTCTGTCAGTCTACTGTGATTTGGTAGGGTGCTTTTCTTTTCCCTAACCTATTCTATTTTTTATGGGTTATTTTGAAATTCTTAAATAATGCTATTTGTTTGATAATGATATAAGTTGACGCCCAAGCATGGGTGCATGCAAGGTTTAGCTTGATGATGCTAAGTTTTGCATATACCCATACTTGAGTGTGGGTATAGTGTTTTCACTTTGATAACATAGAACGCATTTGGGGTTTTGTTATATATTGTGGAATTTGTATCAATGTTTTAGGATCCACATTTATCGTGTTGATCTCTATGAGAATCATGCCTCTATGATTAGTAATATTATTGTGCTATCAAAAGAATTGCATTTGATTTTGGGCATAGAAGAAGTAGAGAAAATAAGCTTGGGCTTGAACGTTCTATCAATTGAGTTGTAATTAAGTCATGTTCACAGTCATTTACCCTGATGAATATACGAACTATGGTAGGGTATGATAGAAAATAGATTTTGGGAAAACTCTGGCTTGAATAGTAAGTTAAAAGTTAAACAGTCTTCTCATATTCACCAATAGATTTATTTTATTGTATAAAGGAAAATAAGATTTGGTTTTTTGTCAAACAAGTCACAGGTAATCTTTGTGCAATAGCTTTGTTGCGAAATTAAACCTGTCATTTTTTTAAAGATGTAAACATAAATATATGTTGTATAAAGATTTATGACTGTTAGTGAGCTTTTGTTCTTAAACATGGTTTATAGAAATTTTGAGAAATACGAACACGCTAGGGCTTTAAATGTGTTCATAGAACTTGGAACTAAGTCGGTATTTTGATCAGTTTTATGGTTTCAATGGTATCAGTAGTACGTTAAACATTATGAAAGCTTGAAAAAAACAGAATTTTTATGACTATAGCCAAGGAAATAGGCATTATATTTAACTGTTAATAAGAAATCGAGGACATAGGCATTGTATCAAACAGTTATGCATGGAACTAAAACAAGGTTGAATCAACATTTTATCAGTATAGTGTGATACGCTTATTGAACTACTAGAAAATTTCATGTAGAACAGCCAACACCTTGTTTGAAGTACAATTTGGTTTGAATTCCTTAACAGTTGTACAGGGTTTCCATACATTATTTGGATTGGATATTACTATTAATTGGGACTAGGCAGAGACTTTTTGTCAATTGATTTATATATATGTCTAAACTAGTAATTGAGTTATGTGTGTGACACATCTTGTTTATTAGTATATCAAGGATATATAGTTAGTATGCTAATCTTGAGTTAGAAATTGTATTTGGCAATTTGGAAATAAGATTATTTGAATATATTTTAAAAACATCGATAGAGCTTAAACCAATTAGTAAATTGAACATTGTGGAAATCTGTTAAGATGATTTAATTTGATTTGTTATGAAATCTTTTTTTTAGACATACCAATGATATATATATTATGATTTTGAGATGAAAATTTTATGAATTAGAAGATATTATTCTAATGATGTTATTCTATCCATTATTAAAATGAAAATTGTTTTCAAATAAAGGAAGGATTATCATATATGATGATATAATTTCATTTTAAACAGAAGTATCATATGTATTTTGGTTCTGATATCTTGGCCTATTCAATGATAAATTAAGATAATTATTTTAGTAGGAAGTTGTGTTATAGTATTAAGATTTCATAAATACTGTTAAGTTGAGTTAGTAGTTTAATGGTAATTACGCCATCTTGGTATTATAAGATTTGCTCCTATTGCTGTAATGATCTAAATTTACCTTTGAAAAATGTCAGAATAAGATAGGTTGCAAATGGATGAAAAATGTAGTATCATGTGGTATACTAATTTGATACCTGATGCATGTGCATTCTTAGTAAATCTATTTGATGTGTTTTTTAAGAAAAGTCGTAATGAACATATATCGGGGTTGCTGAATCTGGTTAATCCTTTTCAGTTATTTAATTTAGTGATAACATTAAAATGAATTGGGTGGGTTAATTTCAAATTATAAGATAATTGGCCTACCTATGACTTAAACCTATATGGTTAAGTGTAGAGAATAAGACAAGTCTTTGTTACGCCATATGACGAGTATAATAGAGAGTACCACTATGAGAAATCTAAGAGCATACCAAACATGGATGCAGACTCTTGGTACCATAGTGATGGCACCTCAGTATATATATGAGTCATTTACAGGATTTTCTTAGTGTGAATTTAGTTTTTGCAATGATAACTAGATGTTAATTCTTGCATAATAATTGTTGAACTACATTATGTTAAGTAGTTCAGATATTTGTAGTATGTTTATGTATGTGTAAATCTTAACATTTATGCAAGTGGATGACACTTTTTAACTCAGTGTATACTGAGCCCTCTTTGTGTTATGTTGCATTTCTGTGTATTACAGGTGCTTGTAGTTGAATTTCAAGTACCTAAGGATTTTGTTGAAGCTATATCTAGACTCAAAATTTTAGACCTTGTAGGATTCATTTGTTGATCATAGGCAATTATAAATGAAACTATGTTTTCATTATTGTACTAAATGCCATATGTATTAACAGACTTATGAAAATTTAATTGGATAATATCCATTACATTGTGGGAGTATTGTATTGAGAGTGGCTCAATCAACTGTATTTATACTAGTATTGTGTTTAAAAAAATGTACATTATTCTTGATCTATGTTTTTTTATTATTTATTTTGCTTAGAAGAGCTCTACAATTTGGTATCAGAGCGCGGTTATAATAACTAGGACTCTTGGGTTTTAGGGTTTTAATCCATCATTGATGCATATTTAACGATTTTTTTTAGGTTGATATCATGCCTTCCGTCACTAGACGAACTTGAGGTCGTGGCATTCCTAAGGATAACTTTGTTGGCAGAGGCGGAGGTAGGGGTAGGGAACATGGTAGAGGTCCTAGGCACCAGAGAATTGTTGGGGATGATCAATTTGATTAGAATGCTGGGGTTGGAAACAACCAAGATAACTAGGCAGATCAAGCTATGGTACTTTAATGGATGCTAGAACATCTCGATAATATTGAGAATAACAACCAGACTCCCGGTGGGGGAGTGAATGTTAGGATACCTCTTGTGTAGGGTATTAACCTTCCTATAGAGGATGATCCAGTGGCTAGAGCTCAGCTCAAGGATCTTTCCAAGGTAAAAGGGCCATTATTTTATGGTACAAAATAGGGTACAGTAGTAGAAGCTTGGTTGCTGAATATTGAGTCGTGCTCTATCTTACACCGTTACTTAGAGTAACATGAAAGTAAGATGGATGGTTATACATTTGAGGGGATTCAGTTCCTTGTGGTGGGAATAGGAGTTGGAGAATCTTGGAATTGATATCTCTTTAGTTACTTGGGAGCTCTTTGTAGAGCATTTCAAGGAGAGGTTCATGTCTGAATATTGGCGTCAGGCTCATGCAGAGGATTTCTTTTAGATTATGCAATTTGGCTGTACAGTGGAAGCTTATGAACGTAGGTTCTATGAGCTTAAAAAAATTTTGGCTGGGCAGAAAATGATAAGGCCATGATACAACATTTCATTAGGGGGCTTATGCCCAAGATCAGGGAGGAGGTGAGAACTTTCAGACCTGTGTCTATGCAGGAAGCTTCGGAGCGAGCAAAGCTAATTGAGATGAAGTCTGGCTATCATGGGACATCATACAAGACCAGCATGGATCTACCTACCCCGAATGTTAGTAAGAGTCAAAAGCCTCCTCAAAATAGTTTGAAATCAGGATTTTTAGTTGGGAAATTCAAGAAGGGGAAGTTTGATAAGAACTCCAAGGGTTCAGAATGGCCTAGACCATCTCAACCACCTCAGAGTGTGCAGAGTAATAATCCATCTCCTAGTCCTTCTGGTCAGATAATGGGATTTAGGAAATTTGTTGAGTGTTATCCTTGTGGTCAGTTAGGTCATTACCAGTCTCAGTGCCCTAATTGGGACAAGCCAAAGGTTGGACCTAAGCCAGCTAGGTCTGAAGTGACAGTTGGTGATTCTGCCAAGAACCACCATGTTTTTGCTACCCTGGATCAGAAGCAGGTTGAACACCAGAACACGGTTATTGAAGCTTAGGGTAATACTCAAGGTATGAAAGTATCTATCTTATTTGACTCTAGAGCTACAAACTCATTTATTTCTTCTTCTTTAGTTGCATATAGTGGAATTCCTATGGTTAAGGCAAGGAATAGGTGGCAAGTGGAGTTAGCGTCAGGTTCTAGGGTGAACGCTGATATTATTGCTCCTGACTATAAGATTCAAATGAAAAATTTTACTACTTCAGCGAACCTTAGGGTTATACCTTTAGGATCATATGACATAGTTTTGGGAATGGATTGGTTAGAACAACATAAAGCTGTTATGGATTGCAAGGATAAGACAATTACTTGTTTGGATGATGTTGGATCAGCTAGGGTTATTGCTAGAATCAAGAGACCCATTTCTTTGTGGAAAATTTTTGCCAAGCAATTGGCAAGGTGTGCTCGAAAAGGCTGCAGTTTGTTTGCCATATCAATAAATGACTTAGAAGATTCCATGGATAAAGGTTCTACTCTTGATCATCCAGTCTTGCAGAGTTTTTCAGATGTTTTTGTTGAAGAGATTTTGGGAATACCTCCGAGAAGAGAAATTGATTTTCGGATCGATTTAGTGCTAGGAACGAAACCAATTTCCAAGACTCCTTACAGAATGACAGCTCAAGAGCTAGTTGAACTTAAATTTTAGTTGGAGGAGTTGTTGGAGAAAGGTTTGATTCATCCTAGTGTATCACCTTGGGGTGCTCCGGTAATCTTTTTCAAGAAGAAAGATGATTCTTTGAGACTTTGCATAGACTATAGACAATTGAACAAGGTCACTATTAAGAATAGGTATCCTTTGCCTAGAATTGATGACTTGTTTGATCAAGTTTAAGGTACCTAAGTCTTTTTGAAGATTGATCTAAAATCTGGGTATCATCAACTTAGAATCTAGGAAGCTGATATTCATAAGAAAGCTTTTCGCACCAGGTATGGGCACTACAAATTCATGGTAGTACCTTTTGGGTTAACAAATGCACCTTATATCTTTATGAGCCTAATGAATGGTGTGTTTAGAACTTACTTAGACAAGTTTGTAGTGGTATTTATGGATGATATTTGTGAGGCCTCACCCCGACCCTTCGTAGCCTTCGTTCTTACTTTATCTTTTTGTTACTCACGACTTGAGATGTCGAGACATTATTAGATACTTGAACATATCATATTATTTCATGTTGTGTGATGTTATTTTCAGATATTTGATGTCTATCATTTAATGCTTTATGTATATATATGTTGATGAATTAAGTAAAATGTAGCATTAACACATCGATGTTAGAATCTTTATGGTTAAGGATATAAGTAGAATGCAAGAAACCCTGATTGATGTATGTTTCAATTTATGTGAATTTATGATACGTATACATACATATGTACATGTGATTTTTGGGACTACTAATGTGTGCAATGAGTGTGCAAATATTTTTAGCCGAGGAAACCGATGGAGGAACAGAACTGATCTCTATGTGCTAATTTTGGAAACCTTGTTGTTCATAGTTCAAGTATTTTAAATTGAGATGTATGTATGTATCCTTATGTGATCAGTAAATGTTAGTGTTCGTAATTATGTTCTATTAGTGTCGCTTGACACTCATAAATTGGTTATGTTCTTCTATATGCTGTTTAGAGTTAGTTGTGTAACCCATGGACCTAAGTTGGTTTAAGTAGTGTCAGTTTTCTAATTGAGTTCTTAATCGAGGTTAGTCATCCCTAATCCAGATTAGTGCTTAATTTGCATTTTAGAGTTGTTAGTTCGTCCTAATTATTTCTTAGCTTTTGTTTGGCTCTAAACCTATTCCTAAGGCTTTAAATCATGAAATTTTTATACCCAAAGGGTATGGGTATGGGTTAGGGGTCTTTTCCAACCCCTAAGCCCCTTTTATTGACTTTTGAGGTCACTCAAAAAGTCTCTTTTTGCCTTTGTGCGAAAATTGACCATGGTTCCATGAGATGCCTCACCCCACCTCCTTTTAGTGTCTAACCATAGTGAGGGTAGAGTTAGGAGTTTCTAGAATTGCAAGTGGGTGGGAGAAGTTATTGATCCCTTGGGTGGTTGAGTTTGAGGCTTATTTAGAGGCCTTTCTTGGTCTAGTTGGGGTTGTTACCCAATCTCTACATTTAGAGAAGAGTTCTTGAAGATTGAAGGAAGGAGAAGGAAACTCTACTCAAACTTGTTCATTGCCATTACCTCTTATGAAGGTTGGAATTCTCATCTCCCTTGTTCAGATTTCATTCTTGTTTCATGCTTATGCTACCTTGTTGTTGTTTCAATGTTTGTATGTTGTGGGTATGTTGGGAAGCTTGAAAACCATGTTATTTTTTTGATGATTTCCTTTCATGTTTATGTTTGCAATTTTTGAGATTTTTCTTGCATGGGTGTGTTGGTATTACTCACCCTTGGAGAGGGCAGAAGTGACCAATTTTGGAAAAGGTCTATTTAGTTAGACTCCAACCAGTGTAGAGTCTCTTCTCAGGATGAGAAGAGGGAGAAAGGGTAGGGTGTTATGGGCCCCTACCTGTTAGCACAAACCTTGTATGATTAGGGTATGTTGAAATGGAAGAACGGAAGTTCTTGGTATATAGCCCTGATTGGGCATTTGTTAGTGTTGTGCTTGACTTCTCCTGGTTGGAAGAATCCACCTTTCCCTAGTTTTGATTCATTGTGAATCCCATTGTGTAAACCATGTATGAATATGCATGTTTGATTGTCTCTTGGTTATGCTTGGTTGTCACCTAATCAGATTTTTTGTTTCCTCCACAGTTCGTAGAAATGTGTTGCAGAATTGGATATGGAACCCTTGTTGAGGGTCATGAAGGAAATTTCATTTAAGTGTTGTAATTCAAGATTGAAATCCCATGTAAATTGTATCTCAAAACTTTGTTGGATTGGCAACGAAGCCAATTTTTCTTCCTGATTCTTTCCCGGCTGAACCTTTGAATTAGGTTGGCCAATAAAATTGGTGTTTGAGTATAATTGGTTATCATGTGACTAATCGTGATTTAAATTTAGATGGGTGTGCATTAAAAGATAGGATGAATGATGACGGTTTAATTGAGCAAATATTCAAGTTCCCTTTGTGTTCCTTATATGTTTAAAAATGATAATTATGTTAAGGAAAGAAAATAACATCTATGGTTGATATATTGCAAATTTAAGTCGTATAGGAGATCATATTAAAAAATTTGTTAATATGCTTCAAACTATTGTATCCATGTTTTACTTCTATCCAAAAATATAGACAAAAAAAAAATACATGCATTGCTTGTAATTCCATACTTAGATTAAAAAAAAAAATTTTTAAAATGTTTTAAGAGAGTAAAACTCTCTACCTTTTTTATGAGAGATTCAAATAAATTCTTTTGGTAACAAAGAATCAAAAGATTATCTTAAAAGATCCTTTTTTATTATTGAAAAATTAGTTTTAAAATTAAAATCAATATTAAAATAAACATCAAAAAATAAAAATATCATAGTTATAGTAGATATCCTATTATCCTAAATATCTACTTTCTTACCTATAAAACTTTAATTCTTCAATGCATTTTTATATTTCTTCAATGCATGTCTTCTCTCCATGCATGTCAGTTTGTAAAGGCAGGTTTTAAAAAAAAAAAATGTTTTTTATTGCAAAAGTCTTTTAGTCATCATAAATGATGATGTCACCCCCCTGTCCCCTCATCTCACCTTAGGCCAAGCATCCTGGGAAAATGCCAAGTTCACGTCCCTTTTGCTTGGGAATGCATTAGTTTTAAACTTATTCGTTTTAACCTCCATGTTTATCACCTACCTTGGAGGCCTGTGTAGGCTTGGGGCAGAGCACTGTCCCAAGGACAGCGCTTGGGAAGTGTACCCGTCCCTTGGGAAGCACTTTCCCAAGGGGGGCACGTAGGGCTTAGGGAGTAGGGTTAGTGTAGGAGTTAGTAGGGTTAGGTTAGTAGAGTTTGTTAGTAGTTAGTTGTTAGTATGTAGATTTGGTTAGTTTAAAATTAATGTTATTAATGGTATATTATTATGATTATTATTTTTGTTCTAGTGTTAGTTTTTTTTTAAGAAAAGCTAAATGTAGTTAGAAGTAATTATTATAGTAGTGTTTAGAAATTTACATATTAGTTTTAGTTTTAATTAAAATGGTTTAAGTATGGTTGTTTAGAATAAAGATCTTAATTTTTGATTTTTAGATTTAATTTAGTTAAGTAATTTAATATTAGTAATTTAGTTTAGCTTTATAGATGATATTTAAATTAGAGTTAGTTATTTTAGTTATTTAAAAGATTTAAATTAAGATAGAAATTAGATGTAGTTAGTTTAGTTTTACAATTAATTTAGTTGTTAATCAACTTAGAAAGCCATAACATAATGATTTGTTAAAAATATTAGTTAATTTTAAGATTAGTATTAAATTAGTCTTCAAATATATATTTTTTTTGAATATAGTTTAGTTGCTATTATCGTTTTAATTTTGTGACAATTAAATTTGGTATTTGATTTGCGATTGTATTAAAATTAGAATGATAAGTGTAGTTTGGTTATGAATGAAGTATAATGTCAAATTAATATTAATTTATAGGATCTACCATCATTTAAATTAATGTAACGTTAGTGTTATACTGATATGATTTTAACTAGTTTAAAGGTATATTTGATTTATATTTAGTTTTTTTTTTTTTTTTTTTCATTAAATTTAAATTTAGTAAGATTTTGATGGTTTATTAATATGTTAAAAATAGTTGTAAAGTTTAAAGTTAATAAATTTGATATATATATGTTCAGTTTTAATTCTAGTTAAGTTGTTTTTCCTTAAAGTGACTTTTAATATCAATTAATTTGTAAATTGATAATTGTCTAAGAGTTTTATAGTTGATGTTGATTATATACTTTCAATGAATCTAAACTTGAATACATTACATTGTCATTTAAATAATTGTTTCTTATTGTTGAAAGTTAATGTAGAGAACCTGTAGTAAAACTTTTATCTATCATTTCAAACTTAGAGCATGTTTAATTATTAATTATTACAAAAAAAAAAAAAATGGAGTGTGTTTTTTCCCTCATAGTTTGGGCATGACAATATTTTGGTGTATTCTAATTCTGCTGAGGAGCATGACTAGCATTTAGAGCAAGTTTTGGAATGCCTTCGTAGGAACAAATTGTATGCCAATCCTTTGAAGTGTGAATTCTTCAAATCAGAGATCTATTACTTAGGTCATATCATTTTAGGGAATGGAATTTCTGTAGATCCATCGAAAATTTTGGCTATTGTAGATTGGCCAGTACCTACGAATGTGTCCGAGGTTCAAAGTTTCATGGGCTTAGCAAGCTATTACCGCAGATTTGTGTCAAACTTTTCCAGAATAGTGCATACTATCACGTCTCTTTAGAGAAAAGGGAAGAAATTTATGTGCACAAAGGAGTGCGAGGTAGCATTTCAAAAACTTAAGGAATGTTTGACCAGTGCACCAGTTCTGGCAGTCCTAATTCAGCTAAGGAGATCATGGTTTGTACTGATGCATCTTTGGATGGCATAGGGGCACTGGTGATGCAAGAAGGACATGTTATAGCTTATGAGTACAGAAAGCTTAAGAGTCATGAGGTGAATTACCCTACTCATGATCTCGAACTTGCGACGATCATGCATGCTTTAACCAAGTGGCAGCATTTTCTTTTGGGTCAACGATTTGGATTACATACTGATCATCATAGCCTTCAGTATCTTTTCACATAGCCAAACCTTAATGCTAGACAACAAAGATGGATGGAATTCCTATGTGAATATGACTTCGAGATTAGTTATGTGCAAGGGAAGGAGAATGTTGTTGCTGATGTACTTAGTAGAAGACGACATGAATTATCTTCTTTGATCCTAACAGTGGATCTTAAGGATAAGATTTTGTAGAACCTTTTTGCAGATCATTGGTTTCAAGATGTTAAAGCTATTATTGATAGTGGTAGCATCTTGGAAGGGCATTTTGAGGGGTATTCAATGAATTCTGAAGGTCTACTGTTGTATAGAGGGAATCTATACGATCTGAGAAATCTAGTTATGTTTGAAGCCCACAAAGCACCATATTCAGCTCATCTGGGTGTCAAGAAAATGCATATTGACCTTAAGCAGCACTACTATTGGCCTGGAATGAAGAGAGACATAGTAGATTTTGTGGCTCGATGCTTGGAGTGTCAGCGAGTTAAGGTCGAGCATCAGCACTCTGCAGGACTATTGCAACCACATAATATTCCAGAATGAAAATGGGACACCATTTCTATAGATTTTATTATTGGATTTCCTACTACATCTCATAAGCATGATGTTGTTATGGTGGTAGTTGACCATTTTACTAAGGTTGCTCATTTTATTCCAGTTAGATCGTCTTATAATGCAGCAATGGTTGCCAGAATTTATATGGAGCACATAGTTAAGTTACATGGTATTCCTAAAAAGATTATTTTTGATAGGGATCCAGTGTTTACTTCTTCTCTATGGAGATCCTTTCTGTGAGAGTCAGGTACTCAATTGAATTTTAGTTCAGCTTATCACCCAGAGACAGACAAACAAACTGAACGTGTCAACCAGATACTGGAAGACATGCTTAGGATGTACGTAATGGATAGACAGAATAAATGGGAGGAGTATCTACACTTGGTTGAATTCGCTTATAATAATGGGTATCATAGTTCCATAGGTATGGCACCCTTTCAAGCATTGTATGGTAGACCTTGTAGGATGCCTCTTAGTTGGGATAATTTGGAGGACAGGACTCTTTTTAGGACTTGATATGTTGCAAGATTCGGAGCAGCAAGTTAAAAGGATCAGAGAGCACCTTATTACTTCTCAAGATAGACAGAAGAAATATGATGATAAGCATTGAATTAACTGTCAATTCTTGGTGGGTGATAAAGTGTTTCTCTGGGTAAGAGTCTGATTCGTTATGGAAAGGGATCCAAGTTAGCTCCTCGATTCGTGGGTCCGTTTAAAATTTTGGAATGAGTTGGACCTGTTGCCTATAAACTTGCCTTGCCACCAAGTCTTTCACACATTCATAATGTATTTCATGTTTTAGTTTTGCGTAAGTATATACCTGATATTGCTCACGTGCTTGACTGGAAAAATTTGCAGATTATGGATGGTCAAATCATGCTGGAACCAGTACAGATCACGCAAAGCAGAACTTTGAGTTTAAGAGGAAGATAAATAAAGTAGGTAAGGGTCTTATGGGACCCCAATGATGAAACATCTGCGACCTATGAGGACACTGAAGTGATGAGAGCAGCTCATCCATTCTTCTTTGTTAACTTCGAGGAGAAAGTCATAACCTAGTGGGGGAGGATGTCATGCCTAACCACTACTTCGATTAATTTCATATTAAGACTTTATTATTATAAGTATTTATTTGATGTTACGTTCTATTATCTGTTGAATTTGGTTGAAGATGTCCGAGGGACATGTATTTGTGGTTGAACTTATTAGTAGAACTTAGCATGATAAATGTTTAACAAAACAATATAGATATGTTTAAATATAAACATGTTGCATGCTTTTGGATTTTAGCAAATTTGAGAGATGTATGATTAAAAGGATTGATTTAATATATATTATTGATGATAATATATTCATTTTTTATTTTACATTTGCAATTGCATATCGTTGTAATAGAGAGTTTATTTATTTCATTAGGTAAATAAATTATTTTAACTAGTTTTGATTTCATAACATTAATTCTTTTGAATATAATAATAAAAAAAAGAATTTATTTACCTTAAGTATGTTTTCTTAAGTTATTGAGGATTTGGATACCCTAACAATATTAATATACACTATGGTGTATCAAGAGTGAATATGAAGCCCACGACTTTTATAATACTTTCATGTTGATTATTGTATAAGCAAAACTTTAGCAAATATATATTAAGGATTTATATTCCCAATCCCAATGGTTTTGCATGCTCTAGTATTAAAGAGTTCTACATTGTTTTTGAACATGCCAAATAATGTGGCAGAAGAAGAGGAAGCCATATACATGACACTGTGTTTGTTGTAGAAGCATTCATTACATTTTGTTGAACTTTTAATATCACTTAAGGCTTTACTCGGCTAGTACACCTGGTATGGGGTTTTTTTTGTTGAAATGGCAAGGAAATTTATCCATTTTTTTCTTAGTTCTGTTGCACATCTGTAAGATAATGCCAAGATATCGGCATCATGAAGGGTTTTTGTTTGATGCAGATACATGCATATGAGATTGAGCAAGATGGGGTTTCTCACCAAAATTTTTGGTTGATATTGTTAGTATCATCTACTTTACTCCATTATAAAGATGTCTTTGAGTTGGTTGTGTTGGCACCATGGTATTTGTTTTGGATTCATAGCCTTGATAGCGAACCTGTAGTAGAGCTCTGTCAGTCTACTGTGATTTGGTAGGCAGCTTTTCTTTTCCCTAACCTATTCTATTTTGTATGGGTTATTTTGAAATTCGTAAATAATGTTGTTTGTTTGATAATGATATAAGTCAATGCCCAAGAATGGGTGCATGCAAGGTTCAGCACAATGATGCTAAGTTTTGCATATACCCATACTTGAGTGTAGGTATAGTGTTTTCACTTTGATAACATAGAACGCATTTGGGGTTTTGTTATATATTGTGGAATTTGTATCAATATTGTAGGATCCACATTTATCATGTCGATCTCTATGAGAATCATGCCTCTGTGATTAGTAATATTATTGTGCTATCAAAAGAATTGCATTTAATTTTTGGCATAGACGAAGGAGAGCAAATAAGCTTGGGCCTGAACATTTTTTCAGTCGGGTTGTAATTAAGTCTTGTTCATAGTCATTTACCCTGATGAATATACGAACTAGGGTAGGGTATGATAGCAAACAGAGTTTGGGAAAACTGTGGCTTGAATAGTAAGTTAAAATTTAAACAGTCTTCTCATATTCATCAGTAGATTTATTTTATTGTATAAAGGAAAATAAGACTTGGCTTTTCGTAAAACAAGTCACAGGTAATCTTTGTGCAGTAGCTTTGTTGTGAGCTTTTGGTCTTAAACATGGTTTATAGAAATTCTGAGAAATATGAACATGATAGGGCTTTAAATGTGTTCATGGAACTTGGAACTAAGTCAGTATTTTGTTTATTTTTATGGTTTTAATGGTATCAGTAGTACGTTAAACATTATGAAAGCTTGAAACAAACAAAATTTTTATGACTATAGCCGAGGAAATAGGCATTATATTTAACTGTTAATAAGAAATCGAGGACATAAGCATTGTATCAAACAGTTATGCATGGAACTAAAACAAGGTTGAATCAACATTTTATCAATATAGTTTGATACGCTTATTGAACTGCTGGAAAATTTCATGTAGAATAGCTGACACCCTATTTGAAGTACGATTTGGTTTGAATTCCATAACAGTTGTATAGCATTTCCATATGTTATTTGGATTTTGGATATTACTGTTAATTGGGACTAGGCAGAGACTTTTTGTCAATTGATATACATATACATATACATATACATATACATATACATATACATCTACATATAAATATACATATACATATACATATACATATACATATACATATACATATACATATACATATACATATACATATACATATACATATATATATATTGTGAGGCCTCACCCCGACCCTTCATAGCCTTAGATGTTACTTTATCATTTACTCGAGATGTCGAGACATTATTAGATACTTGAACATATCGTATTATTTCATGTTGTGTGATGTTATTTTCAAATATTTCATGTTCGTCATTTAAGGTTTTAGGTATATGTATGTTGATGAATTAAGTAAAATGTAGGATTAACACATTAATTTTGGAATCTTTATGATGAAGGATATAAGTAGGATGCAAGAAATCATGATTGATGTATGTTTCAATTTATGTGAATTTCTGATACGTATATATGTACATGTGATTTTTGGGACTACTGATGTGTGCAATGAGTGTGCAGATATTTTTTTTAGCTGAGGAAATCGACGGAGGAACAGAATTGATCTCTATGTGCAAATTTTGGAAACCTTGTTGTTTTTAATTCACGTATTGTATTGTGAGATGTATGTATGTATCTTTCTATGTTCAGTGAATGATAATGTTCGTAATTATGTTCTTTTAGTGTCGCTTGACACTCGTAAATTAGTTATGTTCTTCTGTATGTTGTTTAGGGTTAGTTGTGTAACCCATGGATCTAATTCAGTTTAAGTTAGTGTCAATTTGCTAATTGAGTTTTTAATCGAGGTTAGTCATCCCTAATTTGGATTAGTGCTTAATTTTCATGTTAGAGTAGTTAGAAGGTCCTATTTTATTCCTAGATTTTGTTTGGCTCTACACCTTTTCCTAAGGCTTTAAAACATGTAATAATTATACCCAAGGGGTATGGGTATGGGTTAGGGGTCTTTTCCAACCCCTAAGCCCCTTTTATTGACTTTTGAGGCCACTCAAAAAGTCTCTTTTTGCCTATGTGCGAAAATTGCAAGTGGTTGCCATGAGTTGTCTCACCCCACCTCCACTTAGTGCTTAACCATGGTATGGGTTGAGTTAGGAGTCTATAGATTTGTAAGTGGGTGGGAGAAGTTATTGAGCCCTTGGGTGGTTGAGTTGGAGGCCTATTTAGAGGCCCTTCTTGGACTTGTGTAGGTTGTTACCCAATCTCTACATTTAGAGAGGAGTTCTTGAAGATTGAA
>CM053789.1:323564254-323581754 GCA_028749045.1 Cupressus sempervirens
TATACCTAAGAACATTTCATTTTTAACTTTTACTATTCTAGTTGCTTATTTATTCTTGGCTTAATAAATTGGATGCCTTAACAATCACTTATAAATAATTTGAGTATTTTTAGAAACAAACAAGTTATATGTCATGACTTTTTCATAAATTGTAATAGTTTTAGTTACGTAAAATAACAAATAAAAAATGCAATATTTAATATAATTTAATTAATAATTGATTAGTATTTGTACTAATAACAATGTTGAGGCCTTGGCCTTACTTTTTGATTTGGAACTTGCAAAATCACCTTCTATATCTAAGTTACATGTTGAAGGGGATTCATCTATTATTATTAATGCCTGTAATAAATGTCATGTATAAAATTGGTCTATTCAGTATATATTACATCAAGTATGGTCTCTTCTTGATTCAATCTCTAAATGTTACATCATGCATACTTATAAAGAAGGTAATCTTTTAGCTAATTTGGGTACTGACAAGGTTTATATTAACTCTTTCCTTTCCCCACTTAACCTCCTTGATCTCCCCAACTTGGCTAATATTATGACAAAAGAATATATTTAGAATAATGTTGAGTCCTTCTCATATTTTATTCGATAGTAAATTATGGCTTCTCCATGATTCCACATGTTTTTTCCTTTTATGGATCTCACTTGCATATTGATGGTAAATCTTTTTTTTGAGATATCATATGCAGGTCAGGGTCTTGGATTGCACTTGCATCAAATGGCTTTCTAATATCATGGTCTCAATTAGATTTTGGATGAAGATCATTGATGGTAAATTTTTATGACAATTTCTGGTTAGGCTCTTGGTTTTGTCTCTAGCACCAAGCAATGAATTGTATTCATATGAGATTTGGTCTCTTTGTAATCATTGTATTCTCAATTTGGGAATCTCTAGGACAAGATTCATTAGTGTTGATAGATACTCTTTCTTGATGCAGTATTTCTTCTTCTACATCTTTTTTGTATTAGGCAAAGACTGGAGTTTTTTCTTTTCTTGTTCTTTTCTCTAGGAGCTATTTTGAACTAGTTATTATTAATATAAATACAATGTTTTGCCAAAAAAATAAAAAAAATAAAAAAATTATACATATTTTAGAGTCTTACAAAAAAAATCTAAATTTCAAATTACAAAGACTAAGAATACTATCATTTTATTTTTAAAAATATTTTCAAATTTATCATATAAATATAATAATACTATTATAACTTATAACTTAATGTATTTTAGTATATTAGTATGTTAAAATATTAATATTTTATTTTATTGTAGGTAACATAATATTTATAAAAAAAATAATAATAAGATGTAGAAATTTTGGCCTTAGATAATCATAAAATCATTGTACTAAATTTTAGCCTAATAACAAAGTATTTTATACAAAATATAATATTCATATTATATTTTTACCTTGTTATTTATTATTATACCCTCTTTCCTAAATACTATAAGAAGAAATACTATATTTTAATATACACATTAGCTAATAGTCATTGTTCACAAATTAAAGTATTTAAAAGTTAATATAATAAAATACTCTATTTACTAACACATGATAAAATTAATATTTAAAAACTCAAAACTATTTATTTTTCTAGAAAATTCACCCCTATAAGACCCCAAATATAAAAACCAATCAATTTCAAGTAAAACATTTATGAAAAGAAAAAAAAATAGATATTAAAAATTTATATATAAAGAGTACAAAAAGAAAATTAAAAAAAATGAAGGAACATTATGTAGATCTAGTATTATCATTAAAGATGTATGATTTCTCACTTTAATTTATTTAATATAAAATTATAATTCTTTTTTTTTTTAAAGAATTCATAAGAAAAATGAAAATTTGGTATAATTGTAATATATACCAAGTTAATAATTTATTAAATATTAATATTTTAAAATATGTTATAGTAAATTTATTTTTTTATTAATGAATTTAAATTTTTGTGACGATAAATAAATAAATTACAATATCTATATATATATTTATTCTATCATCTATGATTTGCAAAATAATACATTTATTTATCCATCATTAAAACCACAATGACCCATAATATTAAGCAATATAATTAACTATCATAGACTCCACACTACTGTACATCACAATAATTAAAAATAAAATGATCTAGCTAGTTTACTTAACCAAATCAGTCTTCATCAATTTACTTACCAACATCACTCCTTGAGACAAGTAGTTGGACATTGTGTTAAGGGTGGTTCAGTAGGTGTTAGAGTTTTAGGAGGTGCATCGATAGATGATAGGATGGAGTCTGTTGATCAACCTCCACCTCTAGAGACACAGGTACATATCTGTGTAAATATGTATATGTATATGTATATGTATATGTATATATATATGTGTATATGCATATATTTATATGTATATATATACATATACGTATATATGTATATGTATATGTATATATACATATGAATATATATGGATATGTATATATATGTATATATATATACATATGCATATGCATATATATGCATATGTATATATATACATATGTATATATATATATATACATATCCATATATATGCATATGTATATATATATATATATACACATATACATATATATATGTATATGTATATATATAAATATACATATATATATATATACATATACATATACATATACATATACATATACATATATATATATATATATATATAAAATTTATTTTTAAATTTAAATATATTAAATTAAAAAATAAGAATTTATTTATAAATTTGGTTTAGATAAATATTTAAAATTTGATCCAACCATAATAAATCATGCCAGCACAGGTCGTTGAGCACATGATTACATTTAGTGTTGGTTCACGGCATGTACATGTGAGAGATGATTCTATTGAGGCACCCAGTAGTGCTCAGGTACAAGTTTTAAATAGTTTTTTTAAAGTTATCGATTGATGTACTTAAGTGGCCACAAGATGTATAGAGGATTCAATCAAAGGGTTGTTTTGTTCATATGCATCTTGAGGGGTCCCTCTAGTAGTAGCAGATTTATATAATTTTTGATGCATTTGTATATTGAAGACTTACATACACATATGTGTATTTTAGTTCCTTGATGACATGTACACATATGTTTCACTATTTATTTGACTATTTAGTACTTCAGTAGTTAGATGGTCACATGTATATATGACTTTTTATATTTTGCTACATACATGTATTTATTCGACATTTATAGTTTGCATATGTATGCATTTCAGTTCTAGAGATATATTAGATGTAGATGTTTATTCTCTAGACATGTACATGTGTATGTGTTTTTTTTTTGTATTATACCTAGAACATGGTCTTGAGATATGTACATGTATATGCATGTGTTATTTTTTTTGTATTATAGTAGAACATTCTTCATGAATTAGATTATAGCTAAATACCTACTTCAATAGATAAATATTCAAAGAAGTTCCAAATTGATCTATAAACCTAATTTAAAATTTTGAAAAATAATAATAATTTATAGGGTGATTGAATTTAATTAATATAGGTGGTTAAAACTACTAAATTAACCCAAATGATTTAGATTATAAATTTAAAAATTTATATTTATTTGTAATCATTATATGAAATAAACAATTAGTAGGACTAAAGATACATAAATTTGGTAAATCAATTAGTAGGAATAAAGATACAAATTTGTTAAATCAATTAGTAGGAAGTTAGAAAGATACATATTTCTTAAATTATCAATTAGTAACCTACTAAAGATAAATATTGGTTTTATGTGGATAAAAATATGTTAATTAGGAAAGCCAATACATTATTTTAGAAAACTTTTACAAATTATAACATTTAAAAATATATTAATTTAAACTAATTTAAACTAAAAGTATGACCATAGACAATAAACTAACATTAATATATAGTTTTTTAATAAACTAATGATAACTATGAACTTATAATCTTACAATTTTAAAAACATATTTAATTCACTTATGAAATTCAATAATGTAAGTTCCAACTAACTTGTATTGCCTATTTATATCAAGTTGTTAAATTATTAAATTCATCCATTGTACAATTAATATTATTAATTTATATAGTTTTTTAATAAACTAATGATAATTAAGAGTATGATCATACAATTAAAAACACATTTAATTCAAGATGAAATTCAATAGTTTGAAAAGAAGTTGATATTTAAGAATTTTAACATACTAAATTATCTTTGATACATATCTATCAAATGATTGTGTAAGTTCAAACAAACTTGTATTGTCTATTTATATCAAGCTGTTATTATTAAATTCATCCATGGTATAATTAATATTATTAATTTATATAGTTTTTTAATAAACTAATGATAACTGAGAGTGTGATTGTACAATTAAAAACACATTTAATTCAAGATGAAATTTAGTAGTTTGAAAAGGAGTTGATATTCAAATTATTATAAAAAAAATCTCAAAGGTCAGTTCAACCATGATGTACACTTATAACATATAATATCTTCTCATGATCTTCACTATTTAGTCTCCACTTGCAATGTACATGCTTAAGTTTGACTGGATGTAGACAAAGCCCAATAGCAATGACTAGGCAGTTGTATTGTAAAACCTTGTTGTTAGGTTGATAATCAACAAAGTGTATTCCATATTGAACTATTTTGACTTGCTTCAAATATGTTTCCTCTATCACAACAAAACCTACACCAAAAATTTAAGTATTTTAGAATTTGATAGATATAAAGTTACCAAGGTGTGTGTGTGTGTGTGTGTGTGCACATGTATATATATAATTTACCTATGGGGAAAAACATTACATCACTTTCTTTAGGGTCATATAACTTTGTCCTCTCTGTAGTACATCACAATAAATAATAACTAACACCTTTGTGATTTCTAGACTCAGCAATCACTACAAAGACATCCCCTACATAACAAGTATACATGTGTATGTCTATAGTATATATAAGACAGTTCCAATTGATAATTAAATAACAAGTTGAGATTAATTTTTATGATACTTACCCACTTTTACCAATCCAAAGATATGATTATAATCATCAGAAATCAATTGAATATCATTAAAATTCCCATCATCTTTATCAAATGTATTGGTAACATCAAGTGGTACTGAAATCCATGCACCTATATACCTATGTGTTTGATCAATGCATTCTTGATAATCTTCATCGATGAAACTATCACAAAAACATGAGTACTCTCTTGTCTTCAATGTCTAATTGCAATTATCTGTACTCATGACTGAATGCATTAAATGTGTCCTTTCTATCCTCTTGCAACCATGCATTTTTTTTCTATTAACACATGAAAGTTCATTAAATTGAAAAGATGAAAAAATTAAATTTAAACTTCAACGAATTGAAAAATAAAAATTAACAATAAAATTTTATAACTTAATTCCCAAAAGATTATATATGGTACCTGTCAACTCGTTGTTGATGATGTTCCAACCTCATCTAATGCAAAATGTGTCTTACATAGTGAATGTCATGTTATTTATCATCACTTACATAAAAAATGATATTCCTTTTTAATTACTCATGCTTGAACTATACTCTGAACACCATCCAAATCTAACTGTGCATGTCTATAACAAACATGTACCATAATAGTGACCTTCTTAGAAAAGAAATATTCTAATTGAATTTCTTTTTGATGAACAAAGGAATAGTTATTTGCAAAATCAACAACCGACACAATCATTTCCAAGTGGGAAATTATCTCTCAAAGTTTGAAACTATTGTTCTTGCCACTTTTCAAAAAATGTGTGACGAATATAAGATGGAATCAAATTCTTAAATCTCTCCATAAATGTTAGAATAGGTAACTCCTCTTCAACATATTCTAACATTTTTGTCTCTTTCCCCAACTTTGTCTCATTCTTCACATACTTGTAACTTTTATAATTCATTTTTTTTGTTACATCAATATTTTCAATTTTCAAACGAAATAGAGCCAATTCACCACATGTTTCACATAATCCTTTGATTCAATTGATTTGACCAGCTAGATCATCTATTTTTTCAAATAGAATGGATGATATAAACTCAATTCTACTACTAGGAGGAGCAGCATGAAAATCATATCTATCTTCTACAAACTTTTGAAATACCTGATAGTGGAAATCAAATTCAATATGATGATGATAAAAATATGTTTCAAACACTTTGTTCGACCTCACAAAGTATGGGTTTAATTTTTCAAACAGTGTTTGCCCAACTTTTACATTAGGATGTTCACTCCAAAATGACACATATAACTCATGTTGTGTTGTGTCCAACCAATGTTTTGTATGATGTTCATATTGACTAGATGTAATCATATGCCTGATAACATCTCTACTATTTGATGAAGGATGAGTGCTATCAATCCAAAATGATATGACTTAATCTTTTAATGACTCTTGAATCCTATCAGAACAAGTTGCTCTACACATGATTTCCTAATTTCCCTCCATAGTACTGTCATCCACAATTAATCTTCTCTTAACATATCTTTCATTGTTTTCCTACTAAAACTCATTTTAGATGAAATGGGAGATATTTGTCTATTTTGGGTCATATTCTTATTTACAACAGATTCCAACATCACTTTTCTTGCCATAGACTTATCTTTAATTTGAGAGTATTTTTCTATGTTTCTCAAACCTTGTTTAATATTTTCAATTAGATTAGTTTGCATGCTAGAAAATTTTCTCTTCTTTGATGTTGTGTCTACACCTAACAATAACAATGCCTCTTGCAACTTCTTTTGTGTAAGAAAAGTGAAAGTAACTGAGCTTGTTCAAGTATTTTAGTGTTATCAAATTGAGTCATAATTTCTCTTATCTTCTTATACATTGACCTTTTCTTATACAAACTTAATGGTTGAACAGTAGCTGCAACTCTTCTCAATTTATCCACATCCATTTTAAGTAAATGATCTAAATTTTTTTGAGAAATAGCATTCTCTAAAGATTGGGCAATATTTAGGAGTTCATCCGTACCAGTTCCTACACCTGCTCCCAACCCTTCTCTGACTTACGTTACTAGAATTTCTACAAGGAGTGATCTTGAGCCTTCTCCAACATTAATTGTTTGAGATTCTATAGAGAAAGATTCTGACACTTCTTTGACTTCTATTATTTCAACCTCTATAGGGAGCAATCTTGAACCTTCTTCACCATTCATTGTTTGAGATTTCGTAGGGAGTGTTCCTAACCTCTCTCCCATATGCACTTCTTCTACTTCTATTGAGCCCTCTTCAACATTTCCTTCACCTTGTTGATTGTCTACAACAAATTTATAAATAAATCAAATTAGATCAAAAATAAGATCAAAACATAATTAAATTCAAAACCATAAAAAAATTAATATATATAATTACATATCTTGTTTAATTTGATGATAGCATGCCATAGTCTTCTGAAGATTTCCTTGTTTTGCTTCATCAGATCTCTTCCTTGCATATTTGTTTTGCCTTCCTTTCTTGTTTCCCATTGCAAAATCATCAAAAAATAAAATTTACCTCTTGCCTCAAGCTTTTTTTTTTGGCTCTTTTGACACCCATAATTGTAGATGAATGATCTCCTACTATAAATTTAAAAATTCTAAAATTTGCTACTTGGAGCAAGCTTTCCAACAACTATAATTGTAATACATATTTTAATCATTAAGACTTTCAAATGTGAGTTTAACTCATCATAGGTTCATTACCAATTGAACATAAACTAACTTTGACACTTTGAAAAATTAGTAAATTAGGTCAAAAAAATTTTGAAAAACAATCTAGGAAATAGCTTATTGAGATAGCTTTCTATAAATAAAAAAATGATAAATTGACTTCAAGTTATTTGTGTCAAAACAAACGTATGTCTGAATTACGATTGGTGTCACTTAAAAACTTCATAAACTATACAATATTCAACCAAATTGAATCAAAAAAATGCATACTCTGGATATTGATGTTACAAATCCAACACCAAAAGAATGACCTCATTGTATTTTTTAGAAAAGAAGTTATGTGTGTCAAGAAAACTATCACTCTTTAAAAATATTAAATTTTATTATGTGCCACTTTTCAGAGGAGAAGAAAAAAATGACATGAATAATTTTTTTAAAATTAAAAAATATGGTTATAAAGTAGGAACAGAGTACTAAAAATTATTAGTTTATGTCATCTTAAAATTATTTATAGTTTTAGAGATATAGTCACTCGAACGTGAGATTTGTTTCAAAAATATTGATTTCAGTGTCAAAATTGGTCAGAAAGTGGAACCCATTATTGTGGGACCACCCAGTAATGATGATGAAGTTATCTATTTTTCTATGAAAGAAGTCTATGATTTAGATGAAAAATTTGTATTAAAATCTTATATGAACAAAAGTCAGAGATGGATAATTGATGGTGGATATTCCAATCATATAACTAGTGATAAAGATAAATTTGAAGACAATTGTCTTTACAATGATGGATGTGTTAAATTTGGTAATGATATCCCATGTGTTGTGAAAGGTAAAAGGTACTATTCAACTTACTAACAAGATAACATATGACAATATTTACTGGGTTGAAGGACTTAACTATAAACTATTGAGTTAAGTTGAAGAAATTAGGTTACAAAGATTAATTTCACAATAGCAATGCCAAGATACATGATGGTGATGGTGAGCTAATTGGAACTGGTGAGTAGACAAGGGGTAACTTATTCAATCTAAACCTATCAAGTGAGAATTGTTTTGTTACACAAGAAGAAGATGTTTGGTTATGGCACAAAAGACTATGTCATGTGATTTTTGACAATTTGTTGAGTACTAGTAAGCTGAAGAAAGTAAGAGGGTTGCCTAAACTAAAGAAGCTTGATAATGCTATGTGAAAATAATGTCAATTAGGTAAGATGACAAAGTGATGCGGGAGCATCCTAGGGTAGTTGGCCATCCTACATGTTGGAGGGATTTGATGGAGTTGTGTGGACCTATTTGAGTCATGGTTAATTATTTTTTATGTATATAACAAATGTTGTAAGCCTTTAAAGGCATATGGTATTTAATTTCTATTGGAGGCTAACTTGTGGCTCAACATGTAATTAATGTAAAGGTTATCTAATTTGTAGCTTACTAGGAAAATTTGTGGCTTAGTTGGGTATAAATAGGTGACATTGTGGAGTCTTTAGTATTATTCATCAATCTTGGATAAGATGATGTAGTAGAGGAATGAACTTTGAGAAGGGCTAGTAGTTGTGGCTTGGGAAATGAAGAGATTTCATGGTGGACTTGCAAGTCCAATTTTATATCTTCTTTAAATGCTTCTACCAGAGTTTGGATCTAGATTAGATAGAGTTTGGATTCGATCTTGAAGGATCTTGTAGAAAAATTACTTTCTTTTTATTTGGTTGTAACCAGGAAGGCCTTACAGCTTGACACATTTCATGTAATTAGTTATTTTATGAATAAATAGTTGTAAGTTGGTATCAGATCTTGCATTGTTGATGTGTTTCCACTGTGTGGTTATTTGCTAGGTGCTAGGAAATCTCCTTTGGGCATTCTCCTACCTTGCACTACATCACAATATTTAGTTTCAAGAGTAAAAAATATACTAGTAATGATATTTTGAAATTTGTTCATACTAACCTATGTGGGCCTATTGGTATACAAAGTTACTATGGAGATCAATTTTCCATTCTACTTGTGGTGATGATCATAATATTAAATATTGGGTACTTGATGCTATGTACTAAAAAACAATAGGAATGGAAAGATTGATGCAAAAAGTGATGAAGCCATATTCCTAGGTTATTTCACTGAAATATAAGCTTATAAGTGTTTAAAATCTAACACTAAAAAAGTTGTGGAAAGTGAAAATGTGAGAGCTAATTCATTTATAGAAAGAGTTAAGACCGCACAAGATGAAGAACTTGAAGACTATAGTACATTCAACTATATGGATAATGATTCTCCCAACACTCAAAGTGTATAGAAAAGTCAAGCTAAAAGTTCCTATCACACAAGAAATCATGAACTGAAAACACATATTGTTGAGTAATAGAGAGCAGGTGTTGAGCAACAATTTATGGATGTCAAGTCTCTGATAGGAAATGTTGATCATCAAATAGAAAATGCCAAGCATACACAACTTAAACTAGAACTAGAACAAGGAAGAGGAAATGAGACAAAGATCATTTTTTTAGATGAGCCTGAAGAAGAACCAAGAGGGAAACTACCTATGTTGGAAAAATAGGTAAAAGATGCTTTGGAGACCGAAGATTGGATTCAACCAATGAATGAGAAAATTGAATAGATTGAGAAGAATAATACTTGAACTTTGGTGGCAAGACCTAAAGTCAAAATTATTATTGGAAAAAAGTGGGTTTTTAGGAACAAACTTAATGAGAATAAAGAAGTAACAAGGAACAAAAAAAGATTAAATTTGTATGGAAAGGTTATGCACAAGAAGAAGGAGTTGATTATTGGTAAACTTTTGCTCCTATTTTAGGAATTGAAGGAGTCAGAACTCTTCTTGCATACCTATCTTAAACAAGAATTTCAATGTATATCAAATGGATGTCAAATCTACATTTTTAAATGGTACATTAGAAGAAGAAGTGTATATAGAACAACCTAGAGGACTTGTAGATCCAAACAAGAAGAACGTAGTATAAACTAAACAAAGCACTTTATGGATTGAAGTAAGCCCTAAGAGCATGGTATGAAAGACTACATAAATATTTAGTGAAAATTAGTTTTGATAAGGTAAATGATAATAGAAAACTATATTTTAAGAATGGAAAGAATAATGAAGTATTGCTATCTAAAATTTTTGTTGATGATATTTTATTTGGAGGAAGAGAAGCATTATGCAAATCATTTTCTAATGAAATGAAAATGGAAGTTGAGATGTCTATGTTTGTTAAAATTCTTTATTTGATTACAATTATGTCAAATGAAGTTTGGTTTTTTCATCACACAATCCAAATACATCAAGGTGATACTAAAGATTTTTTTTATGGAGAATTCAAGGCTAGTGAGTACACCTATGTCTATAGGACATAAGCTATCGAAGAATAATGATTCTACTAATGTGAACCAGACCCTATATAGATCCATGATTGGTAAACTAAAATATGTTGTTCATAGTAGACTAGATATTACTTTGGAAGTGAGGATAGTTACTAGATTTTCAGAAAATCCTAAAAAGAATCACATGATGATTGTAGAAAGGATATTGAGATATCTAAAAGGTACATAAGACTATGGATTGTATTACAAGAGAAGCAATAAATTTGAACTGAATGTTTTTATTGACTCAAATTGGATAGGAAATATGGATGACAGAAAAAACACGAGTGGAGGTGCATTAATTCTAGCTAAGAGATTGGTGTCATGGACAAGCAAGAACATAAATGTATTTCCCAATCGATAGTTGAAGTCGGGTATGTGGTAGCTGTAATGAATTTTACAAACATAATGTGGATTAATAAATTGTTGAAAGGTATGAAAGAAGAGATTATAGATCTAGTGGCTATCTATTTTGATAAGACAAGTTTTATCTACATTTCAAAGAATCCACTGAAAATAAGTGAAGCTAGAATATGTGAATATAAAAGAAAAAATTTCTAACCTTTTCAAAAAATGATTACCCAAAGATTCTCATGATTATCTTAGAGGTAAACTGGAGGTGATTTCCTGAACTAAAGCTACTTAAAAAGACATTGTGCATTGCATCACATATTCTAATCAGAAAAATCTACATAGTGGTGCAATACAACTCCACTATGGGACATGACCAAGGTAGAATTATCATGCCTGACCTTATTCCTTCTGTTTCTCTACGTTTGCTTTAGTTTGTTGCTATGATTCAAGTTCATTGCTATGATATTATCAAACTTTGTTTATCAATTTGTTAAATTTAGTTAGTTGAGTTTTGGTCCGTGTTGATACAGTTATAGTGATCATTATCTGTTTATGTTAGTTTATTGTAATGAGGATTCAGCTATTTTGAACTGGATGATTATATTGATTCTTAGTGCATGTTTGAACTCAGAACTGATACTAATGTTTGAGTTGGATGGAAGTGAATTTAATTTGATGTTAGTTGAATGACTTTATCGTTGAAGTAATATGTTATTTGGCATAGTATTTCATACCTATTTGTGCTTGACTTGTGTGTGTGTGTGTGTGTGTGTTTGAGTATTAATTCATATATATATATATATATATATATATTTATTTATTTATTTATTTATTTATTTATATTAAGTTGATATCTTGAAGATTCACACACAAAATTCATATGAATATAGGTGTGAAATAGTCACACATATATTTATATAAATTTAAGTGTGAAATATTTAATTTGAACTTTGCAATATTAAGATATTGCTGCAGCTATTATTACATATGAGGTCATTGTGTTTTATCAGCCATTTGGCAGTGGCAATGAAGTGGTCATGTTTACGAATATGAGTTAGTTGCCATGATATTAATGCATTTTATGGAGGTTTTATGATCTTGGAGTGATGGTCGGCCAATTCTTTGGGCATTGTGAGAGTTTCCAAGTCTTGGCCGGAATTAGGGTCATTCTTCTCTGCTCTGGTAAACACTTGTGAGTTGATGTTGGAGTCTCGACATTATGACTCGGGTGAAGAGGTTTTCTTTGATACCTGGGCATGGAAGAGTTTCTCTTCAAAAGTCATTGTTGCTTATCTTTTGTTATCAGTTAAAGTTGCTCTTGAGGTTACAGGGGTTTGGCCAACTAGTAGTTTAGTTTGTTTGGACAACAATTTTGGTTGCTGGTCATCGTTTTGAGTTTTCCATCTTCTGAGATTTTGAGGTAGGAGGCATTTCCTAACCTAGTCATTTGCTGTTTTTGGGTGTTAATTTTGTTTAAAGGAAATTGTAGAAGCTATATTTTTAAAATACACTTGTTGATACCCAAGTATGGGTGTATGTAGAGTTGGGCATTTTGTGCCGAGGTCTGTATATATCCATATTTGGATAATGGGTATTATGTGTTTTTAAAACATTGTGTTTAAATTTGGATTTGGATGTTGTTTTAAATCAGGTATTAAATATATATATAGTTTTATGAAAATAGAGGTCACTTGTGTGTTTCAATTTCATATATTATGTTGACATTTTGTCATGTAATTGGCTTTCGACATACACTATGATACGGGTTTTAGTTTGGACTTAGTTATTTTGTAAAGCAGTTATGTTCATGCTTGTGTCATTGTTGAAATTATATGCACTATCACCCAATTGAATTAAAAAGCAATTTGTGCTTACGATTTTGGGTAGTTGCATGGACTAAGGGTTTTGTGTAACATCGAATACTTGTTTTATGAAAATACAAATACAGGTGCGATGTAAGCTCGACCCACTGTGTATGTTTTGAAACACGGGTATTAGAAGTTATATGGTGTTTGAGATGTTGGAAAACAAAAACGTAGACAACTGTTGAACCACTAAATGAAATCATGGGTAAACTTTTCGTCAAATAGTTAGTGTGAAAAGTAGATAAAGTTTGAACTAGCAAGTATTAGCATTGTGTTATTGTGTTATTGTGCAGTTAAATTGTTGTAAAGAGTATATGCATGAAAATATGTCATGGTTCAAATTTCTTATCATTGGTACAATGTATTCTTATGATAATTGGAAATTTAATTACTGCTATTCTTAACACCAGTTATGTCTTTACGACAAACAGAAATGAGGAAGTTTTTAATAAAGAGAGCAGTATTTAATGAATTTTTTATAAGAAAATTGAAACTATTAGATAGTGATAGCAAAAGTAGCATTATTATATGATAGAAAATGAGTCATAATTAGTTGATGTTTTGAGATATAGTTCACAACTGAATATGACATTAATTGATGAATAAAAACATTGGTAGATGTTGTTGTTTCAATATCAGTATAGTCATTATATGAACAGCTAGTTTGTACATTATAGTTTAGGAATTTTCATCCTAATTATTTTGGTTAATGGCATGATGAAGTTACAATGAAATTTTAATGAATCACATTTTAAATTGATTTTCAGTTGTTGATAACTGGGTGGTGGCTTTTTGTTAAACAGTAGTATAACTGCAATAGTCACTTGAATTTTAATGGTATTGTAAAGGATCTTTTGTTAAAGCTTGGGCTGCACTTGGATTCAATTATGTTTAATTTTTTCCATAAAGTATGTTAATAGAATTTATGGATTGTTTTGAGATAATAGGTTTGAAATAGAATCCTTTTAATTTATCCAAATGCATTTCAGTTCATAATTGAAATGGAAAGGTGTTTTGTGTATGAGGTAGTTTTATGATATATGTTTAATGATTTGTCAATTAAAGCAAGAATATCATATGAGCATTGTTTTATTATCTTGGTCATTTCGAAAGATAAGTTTAGTTTATTATAACAGTAGGAATAGGTAGTATAGTACTACAACTAGTAAATATTATTAAACTGATGCATCAGTTTAGTTATATTTACTAGAATGTAATATTGTAGTATTTACTTCTATTGTTATAATAGTCTAAGTTTTCTTTTGAATTTGATAGTAAAAGATGAGATTTTCAAAAGATGAAGAATGGAATATCATGAGAAAACTGAATTGTTATTCGTTGCTTGTGGATTCTTAGAAAATTTGTTTGATGTGTATTTTAAGAAGAGCTGTAATGAACGTATATCGAGGTGGCTGAATATCGATTTATCCTATTTAGTTAATTAATTTAGTGATAACTTTAAAATAAATTGGGTGGGTTAATTACATATAAAAGATAATTGGTCTTACCTATGACTTAAACCTATATGGTTAAGTATGAAGAACAAGGCATATCTCTATTCTGTCATTGACAAGTATAATAGAGAATACCATTATGTGTTGACTATGGGCATACCATACATGGATGTAGAATCTTAGTGCCATAACGATGACACCTCAGTATATATATGATTCATTTACGGGTTATTCTTAGTGCGAGTTTAATTTTGCATTGTTAAGTAAATGTTTACTTCCTACAAATTAATTTTGGAACTGCACTATGTTAAGTGGATCAGATATCTACATTATGGTTATGTATATGTTTATTCTAACATGTATGCAGGTGGATTGCGCTTTTCAACTCAGTGTGTACTAAGCCCCATTTGTGTTGTGTTGCATTTTTGTGTGTTTTTCAGGTGCTTCAAGTTGATTAGCAAGTAGCTAAAGGTTACTGTTGAAGTTTCTTCTTGAATCAGTGTTTAATTACTTGTAGGGTCCATATGTTGGACATTAGAGATTAAAAAAAATGTTGTACTCCATTATTGTACTAAACTCAATATGTAATAGCATCATATTGGTAACATATATGGATGATATCATATTTCATCTTGAGTATTTTGGATTGAGAGTGACTCAATCGTTGTATTTGTACTTGTATTAAGTTGATTTACTAAAAAATATATATTGTGTTCTTTTTTCTTGTTATTGGTATCGAATTTATTTATTTTTGTTAGTGGTAGTGTTACAACAATGCTTCAATAAAGCATAAAAAGATTATTCAAAGTTAGATGACAAGTATCTGAAAGACATGGAAAATCTACATTTAATCCAGATATATGAAGAGATTGAAGTTGAGATAGCTATACATCTTTGGCATTTTTGTCAAAGAAGGAGAGATTACTTAAGAAGAAGTTCCTATATAGAGAAAGAGATTACTATAGAGGGAGAGTATACTAAAGAGAAAGACATGGAGAAATTGTCTTAGGGAGAGAAATGAAGAGAAGAGAATTTAATTGTAATCATTTGGATTATATTGTAACTTAGTTACAATTAGTATTTTGATATTTTGAGATGTTGCCATAAATGCCAAAGAGGGAGATTGTTGGAATCTTGTAATTAGAATAATTATTATTGTCATAGATGTCAAATCTATTGATGAGACATATTGCTACCTAATCTAAATATCATATCTATTTGATTAATGAAGAGGATTTGAGAAGTTGATCATAACTATAGTACCTAGAGGAAAGGTTGAAGTTATGAAAAGGAAGTTACAATCAACATTTGATTAGTTAGACTTTGATAAAGAAAAGGAATTATATATCACACAAGATAAGCCAAGCCAAGAAGAAGAGTAAAATAGTAATGAGTGTCGAGTAATTCTAGTATCAACCGAGCTATAGTTGGTGTTGAGTAAATTTAGTGTTGACCATGTATTAGTATTGACTAGACAAGTTAGTTGATATTGAGTAAAGAAATATTTATAGTGACTGAGTATTCCATTGATAACTAAGTATCAGAATTCAAGGATTGTTGATTGATAATAAGAGAATAACATCAAAGAAATCATAAAATCAAGCCAACTCAGTTAATTTCTTTGGAGATGTAGAATGCATTGAAGATAAGATTGATGAGTTCCTTCAATAAATTCAAGGAGAAGATTAGGTAAAGATATAATAGATGGATTCTAGAGAAGTTTCTTGAGGATGATCAAGAAGATGGATAGATACATTGAATTAAGTTGAATCTAATCATAAACCCTAATATTTATAGTGGATGTAGAAAATAAAAAAGCATGAAACTCCTATTTAAAGAGGCACAAACATGAACAATATGTATGTTGAGTGAGTATTGTGTGTTGATTTTGTGTTGATGATAGAAAAAGGTTAATAAGAAATGCATGAGTGTGAGTGAATGTGAAGCTAAAGGAGAAATATTCCATTTATGATTTTGTTATTCATCACTACATTAGAGAAGAAGACGTAGGTGTTAAGGTGAAGAGTGGCGTGATTGCTTGAAGGGTGACAAAGAAAATCAAGATTAGAAATGAAAATAGAAGGCTTATTAGTAAACTAGCTTAAGGACTGAATAGAGATTTGAACCTACAAAAGTAAGTTGTAATGATACAGATCAAAACCTACTATATTATTTCTTATCATTATAAAAAGTTCATATTGAAATCCTTTTAATAGAAGTTAACATAATAGTCATTTGAAGACTTAAGAGTTTGTGTAAATCCTTTAATTAGGTGACATTCTAAATGGAATGATCAAAGTACTCTTATATGGTGACTCCTAACTAGGTGATTGAATCTGTCACATTTAACAAGGTTGGATGTTAATAGGACTCTCTTTGCAAGAGTCAAAAAGAGTGACATTTTGGTTATCATTTTTCCAAAATTGGGTTTATACACACACACACACGTGTGTGTGTGTGTGTATATGTGAATATGTATATGTAATTTATGTATGTATGTATGTATAGGGGTATGTGTAGGATCATGGTGGGGACCAAAACATTGCAACTTAAAAATTATGTAGTTTTAAAATGCCTCAAACCATTTCAAAATCTATTCCAACATTTTCTCCACCTATCCTGATAGTAGATGAAAAACTAGTAACTTTATAAGGCCTATTATATCTTTGGATAACAACTCTACATGCCCAACTTTAAAAATGTTTCAAAAACATGCTTTTTGTGTGTTATTATTGTTTGCATTAAGACAAGTTTGTTATTAGTGAAAACACTTATTCAGATTCTATA